>PVHY01010799.1:0-50378 GCA_004024945.1 Uropsilus gracilis
ATTATGTTTATAATTTTAAAAGGAATGCAATAAGATCTAAGCAAATATAAAATGAGGAAAGAAACAGAAGAAGCAATTAACTAAAGAAGGAAGCACACCAGAAAACTGTCAACATAGAACAGAAGGATAATTTGACCAATTACATTTTCATATTTAAAAAAATCAATTGTATTTATACCAAATAATAAAAACGTGTAACTGCTTAAGTTTGAATGAAAGCACAGAAAGAGCTGAACTTTAAGTTATCAGAACAGAACACAGTAAAAAAACACAAAAAGAAAAAATAAAACCACAATGAGATGACATGAAAGAGGCTCAACAGAGAATAAACATGAATGAAAACAGAGTAAAGACCATAAATTACAGTTCAAAAATAAATAAGTAAAATTAAAATAACACATAATGGCAAATGTTAAGGAAAATAAGTCAAAAAGAAGCAAATCACATGATTATTAGGCTTCCTTGAAGAACCAGGACTGTGGAACAAACCCAATAGATAAGGATGAAATTTAAAGAGAACATGTATAATGAAGGAATTAATCTATAGATTGAAAAGACACACCAAGAATAGTTTGACATAAATGATCAGCAATGAAACACATCCTGATAAAGTTGTTGTATGTAAAGGCAGATATAGACAAACTATCCAAAAAAGCAAAATATCAGTCTAATCTTTTAATCTAGCACAACATTCAATACTGGAAGAACAAAATCTATGAAAGCCCAAAGGAAAAAAGTGTGTTCCAGCAAGCTGGTCATTCTATGATGCTGGTGACCAACAAGTATAATGTAAGATGTCTCAGATAATCTACTTTCTATGACCTTCTCTAGGAGAAGAGTTTGATTTTTATATCATCAAATCAAAAGATGAAGGAATCTACAAAAATAACTGACAGTAATCATATTAAATCTGTTTTACATTTTGTTGATTTTTTGTTTACTTTTTGTTTAATCAGATGAGTTCTTGCAAATATATAGAAGAGAATTTAGGGAAAACACTCTATGACATTGGCTTCAGGTATATGTTTGGGGACTTAACTTCAATGGCAAGAAACTATGCAAAGATAAATGAAAAGTCTAAGTTCTCTTTAGAACTAAAAATCTAAGTTCTAATACCTTTAGAAATCTACTTTTGCTATTCACATAAAATACAGAATGATAGAAAATCTATTACCACAGAAATCAGTAAATAACAAAGCAGATAAAATATATAATTAAAGAACAAATTCAGGTACAAATAGATCATTCAAAGCTAGAGTATATCACTGTAGAGTCTGATAATAAGACAATGAATTTTTAGGAATCTTGAAAATGCAAAACCTCTAGGCTGTGTGCCAGTAGGAAAAGCATTTTGGCCATTTTTGGGGGGGGGAAGTATGCTTTTGAGATATTAACTTGATTAATTTATTGTTATTTGAGTAGTGTGAGCTAAACTAGTATCACTTTTCAATTAATTTTTCTCGATACTCATTTTTGTTTGTTGGTGAAAATAGGTATTGTAAGTCACAAGGTCACAATCAGAAATGAATTGCAAATATGAACTCCTTAAGAAAAAGAATTATTCTCAAATTAGTTATACTTTAATTTTTGTACTCAACATTCTATTTGTAAATAGAAGTTTTGCATTTAAGGTTCATAGGGTGTGCTTTGACTATAAATAAGTAAATCAAGAATAATTTATTATTTTAATCCTCACTAATGAGTAATGAATACAAAATTAAGATATTTTATCCTGAAACTTATGAACTTTCTATTACATCCTGTAGCATTTACACAAGCCACAGACATTAGTATACCAGTGAAACAAACCAATCACTAATCTTTTTTTTTAGTAACTTTTATTTCTGTTTTAAAATAATATATATTTTTATTGAATAAGTTTTGTTTACATTTGCCTTTTGGGTGGGTTCCCCCCACCCCCACCCCCACCCCTATGGTCTCTCCATCTCTTCTTTCACTGTCATTTATTGTTTAATTTTTAGTCCCTTGGGTTCTACCTCTTATTTACTGTTCAATGTCCTTTTGTCCAGTGTGGACATGGTTTCCTGGAACACAGTGGCCTGTGCTTAGTTTTCCACGTGTCTCTTTGCTGCTGGCCACCACTTCACACATGATGGTGCTCTTTCAGTGCTTCCTCCTTCTTTCTGGTTGGCTGCTCCGACCCATCTTCTGTCATATTTTGATCCTTTTTTGTTTTGTAGTTCTGGTTGCTGGTGTTGAGAGCATTTCTCCAGGCCAAATTTTGTCCACCAATTTTTTTTGATTGAGATAGGCCCTGGCAGATGGTTGGTCTGATTCAATGGGCCACTGCCCATCTCTGTGGCTTTCCTCAACCCCTAAAGTAGGAGGGTCCTTTGATCATGCCGAAGGCATCTCTGAATGGGAAATTCCATTCTCATCGTTGTAGAGCTCAGTGGTTGTATTTCTGAGGTAGTTTGTCTCTATAATCAGTCTTATAGTCCTGTGTCCCATGAATCTGACATGTTCGTTGTTCTGGAATACTCCCTTGTTTTTTGCCTCTGTATTCATGTGCAACTGCCATAGAATCACTGATTTAGTTGCTTCTGGTAAGGGTTGACTGGATTTAGAGAAGACCAGAGGGAATGACCCCTACAACCCACTACCCTCCACCAATCCCCCCTCCCCACCTCACTCCCACCCCCGCAGCTCATGCATCTGGCAGTGGGGAGGCTCTGTGCCCAGCAGCATGGCTGAACTGGGCATGTGGGTGGGGCTAACCCTGCCTTCCCTGGCCACCTCATGGTACGGTGGCCAGGGGGTGCCCCAGCCACTCCCTGCCACCCTGGTAGGTGGAGGACCCCCAACTCGTGTTCCCAGAACCCCAAAAGGAATGTAGCAGTGCTTGGCAGCATGGCTGAACCATGCATATGGACAGGGCTAGCCCCCACCCCACTAATCTTAATAAGATACTAAACACATACAAAAATGATTTGGTTTAGATTTGTTACAAATATTTGGACTGAAAGTTCCACATTTTCTAGCCACCTATAAAATCAACACATAAAAATCAGTGGCCTTCTTATTTGCAAAAAAATCAGTCAGAACAACAAATTGGGAAAAAAAAACCTACATTTACATCATAACAATGACAATTAAATATCTTGGAATAACCTAACAAAAGACATGAAAGATCTATACAAAGAAAACTGTAAAACTATTAAAATAAATGGAAGATAAAAAATGGAAAGACACTTCGTTTTCAATGATTGGAAGAATTAACATATCAAAATGGCCATCTACCAATAGCAATCTACAGATTTGATGTAATTCCAATAAAAATTCCAATTATATTCTTTAAAGAGATAGAACAAAAGTTACTGAAATTCATCTAGAATAACAAAAGACCTTAAGTATCCAAGTGTCCCCTGAACAAAAGAAGAGAATGGAGATATTACAATCCCAGACCTCAAATTATATTATAAAGCCATAACATTTAAAACAGCATGGTACTGGTACAAAAACAGAAAATCAGACAAATGGATCAGAATAGAGTGCCCAGAAATAAAGATACTACACATGTAAGGGCGACTACTTTTTGACAAAGGGGAAAATAGCATGCATGGAAACAAGTATAGCCTCTTCAATAAATGGTGCTGGGAAAACTGGACCATTACAAACAAACAAACAAAAAAAAGGAACTTAGAAAACTCTCTCGGAATATGTACAAAAGCCAACTCAAAGACTGGGATGTAAGACCTGAAATTATAAAATACATGGGGGAAAATATGGGGAAAGCACTACAAGACTTATACTTCAGAAATCCCTTTCAGTACATATCTACAAATGTTTAAAGAATGAAGAAAAACAAACAGCTGAGAGTACATCAAATTAAAAAGCTTCTGCACAGCAAAAGAGACAATAACCAAAATAGAAGAAACCATACCGAATGGGAAAAAATCTGCACAGCTTACAAGTGATAAGCTGACAACAATGATCCACAAATAGCTAAACAATGGTCCACAAATAGCTCAAAAAACTTAACAAGACAAAAAGCTTATTCAAAAAATGGGGAGAAAAGCTAAAAAGACACTTCCCCAAAGAGGAAATGCAAATGGCCAATAGGCATACAAAAAAATGCTCAACATCACTGTAAAGGAAATGTAAATGAAGACCACAATGAGATAACATCCTACACCAGTAAGAATGGTCCATACCAAAAACAAAACAAAAAATAAAACAAAACAGAAAAATGGGCAGCAATAAGAGCTGGTGTGGATGTGGACAAAAAGTAGCATTTTTATACTGCTGGTAGGAAGGCAAACTAATCCAACCACTATGGAAAGCAGTATGGAGCACCCTCAAATTACTGAAACTGTAACTAATATCAAGCAATCCCACTCTGGGAATCTACCCAAAGGACACCAAAACACTAATTCAAAAAAACACTTGTACTCAGATATTTATCACATCCAAGTGATGGTCAGTATATAGAAACAACCCAAATGGCCCCAAATGGATAAAGGGTTGAAAAAGATGTGGTATATTTACACAATAAAATATTCTTCAATCAAAACTGACAAATATGAAACATTTGTGACAACATGGATGAACCTAAAGGGAATCATAGTAACAGAAATAAGTCAGAAAGAAAAAGACAGAAACCATATGGTCTCACCTATAGGTGGAATATGGCAATAACAAAAGACCAAGAAAAAGTCAAAATGGCTAACAGAACCAGAGTAAGCAACTAGGGAGGGGAAGGGGTATAGAGAAATAGGGAAAAAAGGAGCTTAAGAAGATCAAGATGAATGTTCACTGGAGATTAAGTGAAGGGAGAACCCTGGGAAATGCAATGATGTAATATAAATCTATATATACACAGACACACATATATACATAAATATGTAAACAAAACAATAAAAAACAGAAAGTGCCATGTTTTCAACAGATGCCTAGGTTAATAAGTAGAGTTTGAGTTATGAGTATCAACAAAATTGTTTCAGAAAATGCCAGTGTAAAAAAAAAACACCTTCTACAAATAAGATATCTGTTTAATCCCCCCTTACACACACACATACATACACACACACACACACACACACAAACTGTGATGGTTCATGACATAATTCATCACATGATTTTGTTATAGAAATAATCCTTTTCATTCATTTCCAGATACCTATAATTGATTGATCCAGAAAGCAATTACTGAAGCTAGCAAGTGGAAAGTGAATGGGTAAAGAGCTATTTTCTTCATCTAGCCTCGTGGCTAGCCTAATTTAATTTGTCTAGCTTGAAAATTTCTAGTATTTCTAGTATCAAATGCTCTTGGTATTTGAATCACTATATATAAATATTTTCACTGAAATATTGTCAATTCATCATAATGGAATCTTTGAAAGATATCCTCCCTCAAATAAATAAAAGCAAAAATATATTTTCATCTTCTAAATTGTTATATATATTATGGAATCATAATTTGTCTCTGCTATTTTTTCAACATAATTATATACAGTTATACCATAAAAACCATTAAACAATAATAAGAAAAGGTCATGAGTAAAAGCTGGTTTTTTGAAGATTTTATTTGTAATAACAGTCAATTTTCTTATCAAATGTGCAAGTTATGAAGGAAGTAAGACTATATGAGAAAGAAAATGCAATACTAATATGAAATGTTTATCTTGCATTCAATCTGATCTTTATAAGGTAAAGATTTATAGTTATAAATTAATATTAAAATAATCTAGTATAATCTCACTATCTTAATTTGGGGGCATATAAGGAGAAAATTAGTAAAATCTAAAGAACAATTTCTTGATAGTAAAGGTAATTAATCCATGATGTATTACTGGAAATATTTTATAATAAAAATAATTTTTCTGTCTGAAATTATTTCAAAATGATCTATCAATTCACAAATATGTAATCTGCTCATGCTATCCAATATAATTACACAAAAGAAAAGGCAGAAGGCATAGACCCTGCCCTTACAGAACTGCAGTTTAATTGGTTGACTGTATGACTAATCAATAGAGCCAAAGGTAAGCACAATGCAAATTAGTTAATAAATAATTTAAAAGGTAAGAACAACTATTGATGGAAGAAGTGGGTGAGGGGTTTAGAATTTAACTTGGGACCTTATGTATAAAAGGAGGGAAGAGAGAATTCTGTATAAGATAAAGACCATACAACACAGAAAGAAATAGGAAAACACAGAGTAGGTGACAGCAAAATATTAGATATTGCTTGGAGTAGAGCATATAAAAGAGTTAGAAATAAAATTGAATAGGTTTTTCCATATTAAGCTATAACAATTCTTGAATGTCACATTAATAAGCATTATCTTTTCCTGTGATAAATGAGAAAACATATGATTAAAGTGAAGCTTTAAATTTTTTTTGATAAGACTTGGCATTTCAGTGGGAATGTACATAGGTAGTTAAAAGGACAATGAATCAGGAAAAAATCTATTGAAAAACTATTATAGATAGGTTGGTTGTGTCAGCACATTTTCAAACTCATTTTTTTTACCTCTCCTTTACTACATATGAGTCAGCTAAAAGATGACATATTTCTAAGACCCCTTTGCACATAGGAAAAACCTTGTGACAAGCCTACCCAATGAGACAAGACCAAATAAGCCTTTTCTCAGGATACTACAAATTACCCAGAGGGAAAAATAAATCCTTTTCTTTCTTTCTTTCTTTCTTTCTTTCTTTCTTTCTTTCTTTCTTTCTTTCTTTCTTTCTTTCTTTCTTTCTTTCTTTCTTTCTTTCTTCCTTTCTTTCTTTCTTTTTTTAAAATATATATTTCACATCTTTGTATTCCTCAGGGATCACCCACCATCTTCCCTCCTTGACCACCACTTCCCTTTTCCCACCACCCCCCATCTGGTTGTTAGCTTGTTTTGACTTTTCCCCCTGGTATTTTGCTTGTTTTTCCTCTATCCCATCTATTAGTGAAACCATTTGGTTTCTGTCTTTTTCTTTATGACTTGCTTCTATAATATGATTTCTTCTGAGTACATCCACGTTATCATAAATTTGTTAAATTTGTCATTTTTAATTGATGAGTAATATTCCATTATGATACCACATCTTATTCGTTCCTCTGTCTTGGGACATTTGGGCTGTTTTCATGTCCTTGCAACTATAAATAGTGCTACAGTAAACATGCAAGTACAGGTTATCCCTTTGTATTGAGGTCACTTTTGTGTAGATTCTCAGAAGAGCGATTACTGGGTCAAATGGTAGTTCCATTTCCATTAGTTTGAGTGTCCTCTACATGGCTTTCTATAGTAGCTAGACAAGTTTACATTCCCACCAGCATTGTAAGAGTGTTCCACATCAACACCAGCAGTGTTGTTGCCTGTTTTTATGATGTGGTCCATTCTTACTGGTGTAAGGTATATCTCATTGTGGTTTTGACTTGCATTTCCCTAATTGCTAGCAATGTTGAACATTTTTTCATGCTTCTGTTGACCATTTGTATCTCCTCTTTGGAGATGTGCCTTTTTAGTTCTCCACCCTTTTTTAATTGGGCTTTTTGCTTTGTTTTTGTTAAGTTGTGTGGGTTCTTTGTGTATCTTTGTTATCAGACCCATGGCAAAAATTTTTTTCCTCTTTGGGTTTTTCTTTTCATTTTCTCTGTTGTCTCTTTTGCTGTATAGAAGCTTTTTAATTAGATGTAGTCCCAGCTGCTTATATTTTCTTCATTTTTTTGCCAATTGTAGATGTCTCCAGAAATGGATTTCTGAATTACAACTCATGGAGGGTTTTGCCCAAGTTTTCCTCTATGTATTTTATGGTTTTAGGTCTTACTTCTAAATCTTTTATCCATTTTGAGTTGGTTTTTGTAAGTCCTCTTCTGCCACTTTTTGTTATTATTGTTGTTATCCTGCCAGGAGTGGGAAAACAGTTGTAGCTTTATTATGAGTTTGTGTGATGAAAAATGTTGGGCAATAATAGGAGCCGTAACTTGGCCATCACTGTGACAATTATCTACTGGTGTACTATATAGACACATAAACAAAGCCAGCAATTATGTTAACTCTGGATTTGTTACCTAGTAAAAAAATAACTTCTATTGGGTAAAACATTCTTAAATTGCAAACAAATTGATGGATAAGCTAATAGACAATGTCCAGGTGAGTCACGAAGAGAATCCAAAACATACCCACAGGAGAGAAGATGAAAACACCTGTGGGCATTCCTCTGTCTGATTAGATTATATAAATGAGAGCATGCAATATTAGTCCAAACCTCCTTTATATAGATAAGCAGAAGAATAAAAATACAGTTAATAAAAACTGTATTTCCCTATAATATGGAAAAGCAATGGAGTAGAACAATTTTTCAGGATCTTCACAAACCTATGATTTTTATGATTTAACTATTAAATTCCTAAATATCATTATATTGAATTCTATAAAAAGGTTGAAAATTTTATATTCCCTCCCTATTAAGAACCTTAAAGGAACAATATCAATACTAACATATCATAAGTTAATAGTAATGAAGTCTTTCCATTCTTTTGACCTTTACCAAAATCTATGGCACCATTACTCTTATTTAAGTTACTGCAAGAATCTACAACTACTTTGCAAATACCTACTTTGATTACCTTCCTTGCAATTTGTAACGCACAAGCACCGAGTGTCACTTGTAGTAAATACAAGTCTGATTGCATCACTGTTACTTAAAACATTTCAATAAAATAGAGCAAATGTTATTGAAATTTATATAGACTCACAAAAAACCCTAAATGACTAATGCAATCTTCACATAAAAGAACAGGAGTATAACAATCCCAGACATCAAACTATATTACAAATCTCTAGTAAGCAAAGCTGTATGCTAATGGGGAAAAATGGAAGTATGAATCAATGGAATAGAATTGAAAGTCCAGAAATAAATCCATACATATATGAATAGTAAATGTATAATAAAGAAGTCAAAAATATGTAAAAGAGAAAAGAAATCCTCTTCAACAAATGGTGTTGAGAAAATTGAACAGCTACATGCAAAATAAATGCAGATCATTTTCTTATACCACACAAAAATTAATTACACATTAATTTATTGGATGTAAGACTAGAAAATAAAAATAGTCAAAACACTCTATTCAATAGTGTCAGACATTTAAGGTGGTATCTCATTGTGGTTTTGATTTGCATTTCCTTGATGTAAGAGATGCTGATTATTTTCTCATGTGTCTATTGGCCATCTGTATTAGTGGGAAAAGTCTCAACTGAACTATTCTGTGTATTTTGTTATTAGGTTCTTGGTTTTCTTTTTGGTCAATTGGACAAATTCTTTGTATATCTTGGATATTAGTGTCTTGTAGCATGTGTGATGTGAAAATACTTTCTATCACTATCATTAAGTAGTGTCTTCTTGTTTTAATGATAGTTTTGTTAGTAATGCAGAAACTTTCTAGTATGAGATAGTCCTGTTTATTTTGCTTCTGTTTCACTTGTCATTTTTATTTTTGAGTCTCCAAGGACACTTCTGAAGTCATTGTCATAGAGTCTTTTGGCTGTTTTTATTATCTATACATTTCAGGTCTTACATTCAATAAATTAATGTATAATTAATTTCTGTTTGGTATAAGGAACAGGTCTACTTTTATTTTGAATATAGTGTTGTATATCGATATTACCATGATAAATAATACAAATTTTAAAAAAGAAAATGTTTCAAGATGTATGGTGATAATTGTTGTAAAGTGTGATAATCCAAGAAACATATACTTAAAAATGGCTAGAATTATAAATTTGTCACCTATTTTTGTCATAATAAAAATGTTCAGAAAAGTAAAAATTCGATTGAATTGATATGACTACACATATTATTTATGAGATACATAACTATAGATATAACCATAAATAGGTTAATTGCTTTTCAAATTCATGAAAAGACAATACCATTGGTTCACAGGGACTAAGCATGATAATAGAATCTGGCATGTAGTGGGTGTTCTGTTAATATGAACTTTATCAATATGGATAACCATATGCACATAAATTTACATATGCATGAGAGAGGGGAAAGTTAATAGTGCTGATACTTATATGTTTTTTACTCTACTATTGTCTTATGGAGAATTAACACAGTTTAGGGAGACATTTGCATGAATGGATGATGGTGATAAAAATTATGTAGCAGGTTTAGTTTGACTACTTCTGAAGACACAGCAGTATTATTTTAATTCAATCTTTAGACTAAGAAGGCCTAAATGTTTGATCCAAGTTTCCAAAAATATTTAGCTTTGGTACTGGGAATAGAACTCTCAGGTTTAGGCAATCATGCTGTCTTTCAATGTAATTCACCTTTCCTATTGTATAAGGAGGATTCTTTTCATTAGGAAATTAAACATCTGTATCAACAGTAATGCAATTAAATTTTATCTTGATAGTTGTCACATTGTTTTGGCTTATGGAGGATAGAACAATAGTTCTACCACATGAAAAAATGTAACAGCACATATCATATTATGAAGTTTCAAGAAACTTGAATCAATTTCTTAAAATCATGATGCATACTGCAACTTTAAAATAAAGACAAAAATCTTGATCCACATTGTACATTTGGTTACATTTCAATGAATAATGGCTTTCTCCCTGATTGAGGAGCAAGTGAGGGATGTAGCTCTGAAAGATACATATATACATATGACTGAGACTGTTCCATGGTTGAATTGAAACTTTAATAAACCCCTACCAAATGGTATCATTCAGTGGTTTTAACTGAAGTGAACTTTTAAAGAAAGGAGAATGTAACAGGATGCTCCTCCTATATCAGTTAGAGTACTACCAAGATTCGGAAAAAAATGCAAACCCTCACCAATTCTGTAAGAGTTTTTGTACATATGAATTTCTTACAAACCCACAGGGGAGATATTAAAGTGCTTAACTCCTTGATTTTTGCCAAGTCAACTTCAAAATTACAAACTAAAAACAAATTTAAAATTCTAGTCTTCACATGGCACACTAATGGGGAAATCAGTAGAGGCAATTTAATACGCTATTTGTAATTCTTAAAGAACTGAAGGCAATGACCATGCCCACTTGAAAGCAAAAGAGAATATAAAGTCTTGATAAAATAGCTCTATCACCATTTGTTCCATCATCACTTTTTAATGATGACAGCAACATATTAAACATAATAATAGCTATGTTTTCACCATAGAAAGAGGAAAACTAACCAAAATGGTATGAAAGCTTAGGCCTCCAGGAGGAACCTAAATCCCTGTCTCAACACTCACCACAGCCTTGCCAAGTTCAGGACATTTGCAAGAGGCATGCTTGGAAAACAAGACCAAGCAAAGCCCACATGATTTATTCCAAGCCAGGGTTTGGGAGACAAAAACCCAGCTCATACCCAAAATCTTCAGGGGGCTAACCTGACCTTTTCTAAAACCCTTTACAACCATGTCTCCACATGGTAGCTCAGCATTTGGAGCACCTGCATCCCAGTTAGACAGGTGTATTATCAGGTATATCTGACAGTGTGTGTGTGTGTGTGTGTGTGTGTGTGTGTATGCATGTGTGTTGAATGCAAGTAGTTATTGGCAAGGTGACTTTAACTCCCTTCTATCTAGTAGAGGGTGAGAATATGAGAGCAAAGGAATGGAGAAACAATCCACCAAGGACGTTTTGTGGAACAGGTATCTACAAAGGCCACCTGGAGCTCAAATGCCTGTAGGAAACACTGACAAAGTAACCAATATCTAGATATTATTCCACCGGAGAGGTTAGTGAGTCAGAGTATTCTTCCATCATTTACCATTCATCAGTCATTGAATGAGGGTTGTTTGTGGACATGAAATGAATAGATATCAACTATCTAGCAACACCAGTCTTGCCCTGTTCACAAGTGAAGCAAGTTCTGCATGTCAGAAAAAAAAAAAAAAAAAAAAAAAGACTTGCAGGTGTGTCCAGTTAAAGCTAGCTAATTCTTCTGCATCAAGCTAGTGAGAACCAAGGAAAGAGGATCAGGTCATACTCAGGTCTGCTCCCTTTGGTCATTTCAAAGCATTAAAATAGCTTTACTTCTGTTTTCAAGTGCCCCATCTCATATAACACTCAATTTTTCCAATGTGAATCAAAACTATCACTACTATACTTCCCTTTAGTAAAGTGATCATTATCCTTTGCCTTTCTATACTAACTCCTTTCTAAGTGTAATTTTGCTGTTTCTTGCATTTGACAGCTCTAGAGATAGAAAAGAGGTGAACTAGGAAGGGCATGAACATTCTGATTTGTCTGGAACTATCTCAGACTGGTGTCAAGTGCTCCTCAAACTTGGCCATGGATAAAGTCTGTTTGTTAATGGCCACTCCTGGTTCCTTTGACACCCTTCCACTCCAGCCCCCTTTACACAATCTTTTCTGACTGTAGAGCTAATGGAAAAAAGCAGTTTTCTCAGAGATGCTTAGACTGTTTTTCACCGTGATCTTCCAGCACAGGTGGCCGAGTACGTAACATGTAGCTTTAAGATGTAGTTTGTGTGTGTGAAAAGCAGTAAATAACACTATAATTTGGATGTATAGTTTGCATGTGAGAAGTAAACTTCTGTAAACTTGGCATAAACTTGGCCCTGTGCTGGCTTTGTCTACAAATCATATAAAAGCTCATAGGGCTTTTAGAGATTCTACCTAACAGGATCATCTCGAGAGCTAAACAAACATCAAGACAGAGAAACTATAGCCAAGGGTCAGCTAATAGTCTCTCCTAACCACGGACAGGGTGCTCGGGGCCTCTCAAGGCTACTAACAGAGCAAAGGGCCATGGCTGCAGCAAGAGCTCAGGGGGCTGCCACTGCTTTACACTGCCACTCTTGCTACTGTTTCTGCTGCTGCCAGGATCAAGGGATAACTGAGAACCCAAGAGACCTGCCACCACTGCTGCTGGCACATGGCTGCTGCTACCAGAGTTACTGGGCTGGGCTGCTTCCTCTAGGCCACTCAGAGAGCTAATACTGTTGCTACCTGTGCATCTCCTGTTACTGAAATAAAGACATGTTCCTGATATGACCTGATATCTTCATCTGTCATATCAAGAACTGGACAGGCTTGTAGAGTAAACCCTACAGTAATAGCTTTCTACTCTTCCAGAAAAATTAAACACTTGGCGATAGTTTCTCTGTCTTGATGTTTAACTCTCTCGATGACCCTATTAGGTAGAATCTAAGACTCCATCCTGGTCATCTTGTATGCATGGATATCATGTGTCCACAGAAAGTTGCCACAATTTTTCTACCCTGACAAGCTCAGAAAATGCAGGTAACCCAAACAATCACTTCTCATTCCCCCACCACCATGGAAGTTATCTCACACTATTGGTTTTACAATATTCCCATATGATAGTTGTACATCCATTCCCTGCATCTGGTCCGCTGAAATCACATATGTGCAACTCTTTGAATGATCTTTTCAGAGTTTCCTACCAGGTTTTAGGTGGTGGGAAGAAAAATTAAATTTCTTTCCCAGGGTAGGAAAAGGGATTTTTCCAAAATATCCTCTCCACAAACATCCTCTTCTAGAAATATCCTTTTCTAACTCTTTTCTAATTTTATAAACCCAAGATGTATGTAAAAGATTACAAAATTATCTAACAAATACTTGGACACCTACATTTTACAAAACCCTCATGAAGTTTAGTTTCATAATTCATCATAACTTTTGAGATATGCTATCACTAATAGACAATTGAGACAAGAAGATAAATTTTAATATCTTATATTAGGTACAAAAAAAACACATGTTCTCTAGAAATTCAAAATGTAGATGCAGAAATAAGTAAATCTTGTAGAAAAAATTAGAGGCAAAAGATAAAGAAAACAAATAGAAGAGGAAAACAAGGTCCCATTACTCCAGCAACTAGAGACAAACAACAATAAGGCATTTTGATTGATTTCCATCCAGTTGTTCTTTATCCCCAGCATATGGCTCTTTATATGTTATGGTAATAGTCTATATACAATTTCCCACTGTGATTGCTTTTGATTAACTGTAATTTTTCATGTGATTGTAAACATAAACACTTCACAAATGGGGTTAATAGAAATAAACTAACCCACTGGGAAGATGTACCACAGTTTATTTCACTCTCCCCCTATTGTTAAATATTATGATTGGCTCCAAATTTTGACAACTTTGAATACTAATATCATAAATACTTTTCCCCAAACATTTTTCTGGTTTTAAAATCTATTCACAGAGACATGATTTTTGGCTTAAGAGGAAACCCTCAAGAATTAAGACCTCTCACTAGTTTAAAACTAGGACTCCCACTGTTGTTTTCTCCTTGCAGGAAAACTGGTAACTGCATGGAAATCTAGCTAAAACATCCATACTTAGTTTGTAGAAGTGAAAACAAATAGCTTCAGAGACTCCTTAGTACATGACAGTGGCCATAACTTCTACACTCAGGTCATGACGTCACATGAAGAAGTGAAAAGGGCTCATCAGGCCCCTGACAAACTGTGTACTCTGCCTAAAGTGAGGAATCACTGCTTACCCTTGAGTTTCTCACATTATCCAAACAAGCACATAGAAAACAATAGAATGCAGGAATGCTGTGTCACATCAACAACAACAAAAAAATTAAATAGTAAAATTCCAGATGATACACAGACTAAATAGACTGCCAAGATAAATTTGAATTTCAGATAAATAAGGGATATTTAAGGTGGGATTATTTCCCAAATATTGTGTGAGACACAAATATACTGAGATATTACTATTTACTGAAGTTCTAATTTAACTGGATATCCTATAGTTTATCTGACAGCTCTAGCCTCATCCAGCTGTTGCCATCCAAGAGGGTAAGTCCAGAGTTGTTCATCTTCAGTTCTCTCCCAGAGCTACCAGAATCTGGAGTGTCTTGAGAAACTTGCTTATTTCTAAATTTTAGCAGCTAGTTCAAAATGTTTTAGAAACACATCTGGAGACCAGATGATGGCAGTGGGCCATGAGTTAGAGATCTCTAATATTAGATTATGATCCAAAGCATAGATTTAAACATATCTATGAAGGGAAAGGATGAGTTCTAATGCATATTGGTCATATATTTTTCATGTCAGTAATTTTTATAAGAGCAGGTGTAGATAGAAAAAAGATGGAAAAAGCAAAACAAAAAAATATGTGGCCCCAGTAAATTCATAGGAAGTTGGAACGATGAGGGAGAAAAGATGTTGGGTAAGTATTTCCTACTTTACTAGTTAAGGTAGAGCAGCCAGGCAGGCCCTTAGCTTAGAAAATCAGGGCATGCCCTGGAAATTCAAATATACTTTATTAAACATAATCAGGTCATTCACTGCATGCATCTATCAAGAAAAACACAAAATTTTCCTTTTTTTAAACCCCTCAACAAAGAGCTTCCAAAGAAAATAAAAGTTACTTGGGCTAACATTTTCCAGAATAAAACAAAGTGTATCATCATTGAAACCTCTCTGTGTCAATTAAACATGTTTGTGTTTCTTTGGCACTAAAATTAAGACAATTTTTAAGTGGAAAAAATCTATATCTCTACTAGATAAAACTGATTTCCTATGCAGTCATGCAAGCCTCAATTTTCTAATTAAAACAATAATTTGCCAATCAGTTCTGTGAAGAAGACATTTAGAGAATCTCCATGAAGCACTTCATAAGAAGCACCAATGAAAAATGAAAACTAGAGGTAGCTGAATATTTTGCTTCTCCTAAACTGGATTGAGTGAATAGGTAAAAGAGATTTTACCTTACTTGGTGCCAAGTTTTGATGGATCCATATAATTGTCTGGCATGTGCAATATTGTGAGTTAAACAGCTTTGCTCCTGTGAAATAATTCTAGAAGCAGAGTAGCCTGGATGTAACTTCTAGAGTTGTAGTCAGCATGTATAATTTAATTCTTATGTTTGCCAACACAGGGCTAACAGCACAAACGGTGCTTCTAGCAATAATGAATGAGGTTTTTAATTATCTGAGGTTTGAGTCTTCAATTTGCACAGAATCCAAATTTCATAATGAGCTAATAATTAATTAATGATTAACCTTTAACCCTACTTGACCACCAAAAGAGTTACAATGGCAATCTGAATAGATATTTCTTACATATAGATCTTCCAATATATTGCACCTCTGCCTGCGGCAGGAAGAACAAAAAATTGGAGCCAGACCCCAACCTCAAGAACTATGTACTATAGCTGATGTTTATCTTAGAAAGTACCCTCTCTGATTATAATTTAATTTGCTGCTTGTAGAGATAAGCCCCACAGAAGTGGGGGAAAGGAAATATCAGAAAATGGGGCCACAACTCTTCAGTTCCCTTCTAGCTCATTAACATTCAATAGATTGGTGTAGTTTACAAAACTGGAACAATTTTTCCTCTCCTGGTCCCCATGTCCTTTTGCAGTGAAACTATGAGGATCTTCCTTTCAAAATTACTATTTTACTTCCTAGTGAATTTGAACTGACCTTGTAGTTTCGTTGTCTAACCGTGGAGATGTCGTGCCATTTCTGAGCCTTCACCCTAAGAAACATGCATGTGTCCAAGTTCATTCTTTGAAACTTGATGCCACCATGCTAACAAGTCTGAGCTGGCCTGCTAAATGATGACAAGACATGGTCTAGGCAACCCTGTTACCATAATGAAACTGCCAGCAGGCTACACATTCATGAAAAAGCTCAGCTCAGACCACTCCTTGCCAGATCAGCAGAGGTATCCAACATATGCATAGACTTGCAGGATATCATAAATGGTTATTGTTTCAAGGCACAGGTAATTTGTGGTGCCTTGTTATGCAGTGATCAAAAGTAAATTCAGTTTGGCTTGACTAATGTAAGAAAAAATAAGAAAGAAGGCAAAACAAGGTTTTATTAGCAAACAGGAATACGTATTATTGTCACAAGTGTTTTAAGAATATGAGGAATGTTTCAGGGATGAAAGTCAGTCCTCGTTTTTTAAAGTCTTGAGGAGGGCATTAAGTTAGTTGGTTGAATACAAGGGAGTTGGGTGGGGATATAAAGATTGTTGTTGTGCCATATAACAGTAAGAAAGTGAGAAATAAATTTGCAATAGATTACCTCTACATTCATTTTCTCACTGATGGTACAGATAAAAACAGAAATCATATTTCTAGAAATGTTTTCCTAATGGGACCCAATGTACTATGTGAAAAACTTCTGAAATTGAAGTGGATCTAATAAAATGATATCGCTTAATAAACATGTGCATATAATGTCAATTAGATACCGATTTACTAAAGGATATCTAGGGAAGGAAGATAGTCTTCATTAAACTCAAATACTTAGGTTTATATTTATTTAATGTCACTGATTTTCAACAAATGATAACAAGAATGCTGACACTGAATATTCTTATATCTTTTTTTACTAAGGGCCAAATCATTATAATTGGGGGAATAAATATTATATACAGTTAAGGATAATGAGAAGCCTGAACTCTAGAAAATATCATAGTGATCATTATTTCAGGAGAATTACAAATAAGATAGACATGATTGATTAATGCTGCCTTGAAATTCTGACAAGGAAGCGCACAGGTATAGGTAGTTGACTCAGTTCTAACTTTGCTAAATTGACCATCTTACCCAAAGCAATCTATATATTCAAGGCAACCTTATAAAAATTTCAATGGCACTGTTCAAAATGAAAATAATTATGGAAATTTATATGAAAATAAAAAGACCTTAAATAGTCAAAGAAATTCTTAGAGAAAAGAATGGCATTATTTCAGTCTTAGAATTCTAACTGCTACAAAGTCATAATAATCAAAGCAGCATAGTACTGGAATAAAAGCAGACACAGATGAGTGGAATAGAATGGAGAATCCAAAAATAAATCCACAGCTGCATGGACAGATATTATATTACCAAGGGTTCCTGAATATAGAATGGAGAAAGAAAAGTGTCTGACAAATGGTGTTGTGAAAACCGGATGATCACACACAAAATAATGAAATGACATATATACTACCATTTATAAAAATTAACTCAAAATAGAGCAAATATATGGATATAAAAATTGAAACCATAAAATACATAGAAGAAAATACAGCAAGTATACTCCAGTACATTAGCTTCAGAAATGTCTTAGGGGACCTGATTCCAAAGACAAAGGAAACAAAAGCAAAGGTAAACAAGTGGATGACATCAAAGTAAAAAGCTTCTGCACAGTGAAAGAAATTATCATTAAAACAAAAAGATATCCTACTAAATGGTAGAAAAGATTTGCACAACATATAGAAACAACCTAACTACCCAAGAACAGGAAAGTGAATTAAGATGATGTGGTATCCACACACAAAGGAATACTACTCTACTATAAAAGAGGAACACTTGCCATTTGTTACAATATGAATGGGACAGAGGGGATAATCCCAAGCAAAATAAATCAGAGGGAGAAAAACAAATACAGGATTCTTTCATTCATATGTGGAATATAAAGACAAAGAACAAAGGAACAGATAAAATAAAATCCAAACATCCTTAGACACCTGACTATAAATTAGAGAATTTTAGAAAAGGAAAGAGAAGATTGGGGAGCAAAAAAGAGAGGATCCTGACATCTTACAAGGATGCAGGGTGTTTTGATGGTGGGTGTACTGCAGAAATAAACATCTGAAGAGATGTGAACCTCTAAGACACATACAGTGGTATAAACCACTGTTACCTCAATTTAAAATGTTATTAATAAAAAATAAGCTTTTTCTTGGACATAATTATCAATGCATAGGTAAAATGTGAGCATATGAAATGAAATAAATAAAATCACCCAGGAGAAACCACAAAAGTAAAATAGAAACATGGATCTGAGGAACAAACATTAAAAAGATGGGAAGTTCCTGGGACACTAATGCTGAGTGAATGAAACAAAAGTATTTTCTTGAACATGTGTGTGGTCTTAGGAGTGGTGAAACTAGTGGGAAAGTTTGTGGCCAAGTGGCCCTATGCCTAGGATAGATTATTTAAATTCTGTTTGTGCTAATCCCCCAGAATCCCTTGAAAGCATCATTGCAACCGTTGCTCATAAATATCAGCAACAATGGTGCAATCCATGGAAAAGTATCAAGAAGCTAGTTTTGACCTCGAATTTTATTATCAATCATTACCTATCTATATTACTTGGGGGTACATATTTGCCCTTCCATTTGTGCACATGTCAATGTTGTAACCTCTTCCATCCCTACTCCATATTCCTTACCCCCATACCTTCTGATCACTAATATTTTTTTTCTGATTCTAAGAGTTATGTTTATGTTTGTATCTGTCTTTCATTTTCTAACTTTAAAGTTGTTACTTCAAAATTTATGGAACTAGCAACTAAGGAAAACATCCGACTTCCCTGTCCTGCCTCAGACTGCTGCTCCACCATAGCTCCTCCCGGTGGCAAGTCAGTAAATTGAAAGCTATGGAGTTTAATTCTTCCTGATAATCTCAACCAAGCAAGTTAACTGGAACTCATGACTGCCGATCTGATCTGAGCTATTCTAAAAAACCCCATGGCAGAATGGATTTCGGGAGTCATAAAAATAATAACTTTTTAGATAAGTTTAAAAGTGTCTGTTGGCACCTCGGTTTTCCTAAGTCCAAACAGAGTTTATTTCTCTTTCTAATACACTCTTAATCATTCTTGCCAGTGGATGGACCTATCACTCACATAACAATGTGAGCCAGAAACCTGAGATTTATCCCAGACTCTTACAAAATCATTTATTACTAAATCATGTCCCATTTTCCTAATACTTATTTTTTTTATTTCCACCGCTTGTGCCCTAAATAAACAACTTTAATTTATATATGTTGCATATATGTCTGTTGTCATGCCATCATTGTCCCTGTCTCCATTAGTTTCAAAAGGAATTTCCAAAAGAAAAATCTGATTACAGAGCACTATTACACTTTAGAAATCCTCCTCTTTTTTTCTTTAAATATCCTTTCTAATACTATATGGAAGTCTCCCTGTTATTTTTACATAACATTGGTGATAATAAAATTGAATGAATGATTCTGAATTACCTAATATATTTTAAATAATTTGTAAATGTTCCTAATTTATTTCCTAGATATCTATCCTCCTTTGTTTCAAAGATCTGTCACATTCCAATGAATGAAATAAAAATTCTTGAGGAAGAAATATGCCTGTTTCATCATAGGTGACAGTTTTGTTTTGTGTTTTTTCTCATTGGTGACTACTCAATCACCAACGGAAACTCCATGTCCTTGAAGTAGCATAATGCATTCTCTCCACTGAAGGAACTTTTGTAAAATAAGACTTCATATTATGTGCTACTCTGACACTTTAATCTTACTAATAGATTTCTATTGACACAACTATTTATATATATATTAAATATATAGGATTATCAATGGCTATTGTAAGTAGAATATTGGAAAATTTAAAGTTGCTATTAATTTTGACTCTTCTCAGTCTCAAAAGGGAAGCTCGCAAGGAATTAATTGTCACCTTACAGATATTCCTTGAATCTTGATCTCTCCTCTAAACCCTGAGCCTGAAGATAACTTATTCATAAATGTTTTCTAAAAATTCTTATACTCTCATCTTCCCCTCCCTGTGTTAAAAATAAAATGCACCTCTAATCACAAGTTGGATCTTGCTTCCTGCATCGTTCTACTCCTAATTCCAGATGTATGCCCAAAGCTCTAATATTATCTGGAGGAGCAACCTAGGACTCTGCAAGCCAGTGATAGTGTCCCTTAGAAGAAGAGCAGGTAAAGAGACTTAAGAGTTCTGTGTTCTCTATATCTATATTCCAGTCTGAAATTGGGTCTACCAGCCTGAATGTGTTTTAGATGTGTCCACTAACTTAAGATAATAGCTCTTCTTTGTGTTTGTTTTTAATTGGTTTACAATGCATTTGTTTTTAATTGGTTTACAATACAGTATATGATTCAAAAGCATAGGATCACACCTCTTCAGATGTGTGTTACCACTCCTCATCCACTGCTAGGGCACCCACCATAATCCAGTGGACACCTACATATCCTGGTCTCTACCCTCCCTTGGCCCTGTACCGGTTGCCTCAACTCTAAATTCAGAATTCTAGGGTTTAGTTTTATCTAACTCTTAGTTTGTTTCTCTATATTCCACACATAAGTGAAATTTTTTTCCTAGTGATTCTGGCTACTGAATATGCTTTTAATTATAAGATCTTTCCCTTTAATTACAAATAACTCATTTGGGACCTAATACTTTTGATATTAAGGCACATCTCTTTTCTGTGAGTCCCCTACTATAGAGTTGCTTTTTCAGTTTATTTTGTAATTTTCCTGGAGTAAAATAAAACAAAAAAGAAAGGGGGTTGAAGGGAGGGAGGGGAGAAGGAAGGGAGGGAGAGGGAAGGGGGAGAGGAAAGGAAGGAGGGAGGAGGGAGGAAGGAATGCATTACTTTAATGGCTTCTCTTTTTGGAAATTCTCAAGAAAGGATTCAACTAAAGTCTTGAAATATCCTTTGTCTTGTGGTATTTGTTGATAATAAAGAAGAGAAAAAAATGATATCTAATTCTATCCAAAATATTTCTTATGACCCTACTTCTGAATGTGTAGGCTTTGTACCTTCCTTATAACATCTTATTTTCCCTTAAACTGTGAAGTCTAATATGGCATTGCCCAACTTAGAATGTGACATACAACTCCCTAAGTGTATGATAACTGAATAAAAGTCTCTATTCTCAGTGAATGCATAACTAGTGTAGAGAAAACCTCAATTGTAACCACATTGTATTTACCTACTTATACTTTTGTTTTCAGCTGAGGTTGCTTGGTATTTCACAAAGTATACAATATTAGAAAGTAGCCCTTTAGCTATTACCACAAAACACAATATTGTCACTAGTGCTACCAAACAATACCGTAGTCAACTCGAAAGTACTTTTATTAAGTACTTTTTTGAGTTAAAAGACATTTTATGTTAGTAAGCTTTATACAGTGACTCCTCTAGGTCTGTATGTCAGGATCACAGCGCACTACATTTGCACACTGAGGGAAAAACCAGACTATTCATCCCTGATCTCAAGCTTATTTATTGAATTCTCAGATCCTAAAATCAAAATATAACTGAAGTCCCCAGATATTTCAGAATGTGGCAGTTAAATAGAGGGATATAACTAAATAACTGATATAATCTATCTCTTGCCAAACAAGACTATTTCACTGGCACTCATCCATATATCTCCATGAGGACTGATAAGCACCCCCAGTTTGCTAACATTGTTCTGGTCACTTTAAGAATCTCAAATAGATTATTATCTAGATGGGAAGAAGGAGAAATTATGCAAAAATTATTTGGATAAAGTACAATAAAACACTATATGCAGTACAAAGCTATTCTGTACAGTTTAGAACAAGCCAGAGAGTTGAGGAATCAAGTTATCAAGCTGCACCTTAACTTGGGTAAAAGAGCAGAGAGCAAATCAGAGAAGAAAATGAAAATGTAGTCACTGATGTCTTCAACCCCATCCTCAAAATTACATCTCTGACTCACTCCTGATAATAAATGCCAAAAAGGACAGTTACAAAACATATGAAAATATTGGTCAAGAAATGCATATGAGACTAAATTAAAATTATGGCAAGATTTTACTTCATTTTCCAATATTGCTGCAAACTTTTCTTCTGTTTTCATCTCTTTGGCACAGTGAAATGCAGAAAAAAATGGTGAAGAAATAGTAAATTTATAATATACTACTACAATTTATAAATTATGATTTACTATTGTAAATACTGTGTGTGCCAACTTTAGAGTGACAAAATGCTGTGTATCTCTCGTAAATCTATTTGAGATTCAGTGATCATGGTCAAATAAACTGACCAAAGAATCCAGGGAACTTGACCTGTCACCATCCAGTATTGCTGAGGTTAGAGAAATTATGAGAACTAGGAAATTTTAAACTTTATAAAACAAAAAGGAAACAGCTGTAAAAATGAGATTCAAATAGACAAATTTGTCTAAGGAGGAAAACAGATGTTGCTCAAATTTATTTCCTGTTTCTTCCTGTCAATGATGTAACTCTGAACTCAGTCAGTAAGCCCAGATGGTTCAGTCAAAAGAAGACTTGTGGCCAGAAACCTCATTTCAACCAATTTTGGCAAAAATTTTTATTTTTTATTATGTTCCAGTCTTCATGTGCATGACTTTCAATTTATGAATTTCAGAAATAAAACAAAACTGCTTTTAAAAGTTTACTCAAAATTATCCACATCTGGCCAGATTTAATCAGAACATTATTTTTAAAGATTATCAAAATCTAAGCAATGAGCTTTGCTGCTCCCATTAGCAGCATCCATGGGAAAAATGAATTATGTAATTAAGATTGCAAGTATACCGATTGTTACTTTATCTAATATCAGATGGGGTGAAAACTAAGGTAAGATACACTTATCAGGCAAGAGAAATTTTGAAAATAAAGATAATAGTTCTACTCAAGCAATGTGAAAATAAAGAAAATAGGAAATATAGATAAAAACAATAGAAAGTTAAAATCTACAGTGACATCTTTGCAAAGATGAGTGAGATGTCTGACAAAACCAAACACGTAAAATAGAACAAAACAATAAGATCGAATAGATAATGAATAAATAACCATAAACACAGCTGAGAAGTAAATCTCAAGCAAAATTATGAATAGCTATTTACTACTACATGAAAAAATTCATACTAAATGGATTCATTTTGGCAAGATACAACACTGAAAATGTCAAAGATGAGCATTTATTTAGGACAAGATTTAGTAAGCTAGGAATAGAGGGAAAAATTATTAACTTGGAAAGGCTATATTTCAGAGAAATACAGTAAATATATTTAATAACAGAGATTATACAAAGGCATTTTTAAGATGAAGAATTAGCAAGGATGTTATCATCTCTACTGTTTATGAGAACCTGGTCAATCCAATATACATACTAAAATAAGCGAAGTTAAACTGAGTATATAAAGAGAGAATTTGTAGAAAAATCACATACAAAAAAAGAAGTTTTCTACTAAGAAATATCAGCAGACTTAGAAAAATCATTACTGTCACTTGAAAATTTTAGCTTGCTGATATCAAGATAATGATTAACTACATTGGATATCCTGACATCAAAATAGTTCATACAAAATATATTTAGAAGTATTAGTAATACAAACTAAAAGTATCTAACTATCAGCTCATCAAAAAATACTACTACTTATCTAATGGGTAAAAAAAATAAATAAATGATGAACTTCTATGTTGTTGGATAGAAAGGCTTAGTATTATGAAAACCTCTCCTAATTTATTAATACACTTATTTTAATCAAAGTCTCTTGATTTCTAAGGGAACTTTAAGAGAGGCATTTTAAAACTTCTATGAAAGACTAAAAATCATGACTATCTAAGCATAAATTATATATATACATAGAAAAACAAATCAAATACTGATCACACTTTCAAAGAACGGTTCGGAAACTGATGTAGGTTAAAGAATGGATCATGAATCAGTGGGACCAAGCAGAAGGTTTTATACAGATCTATGCAATTAGAGTTACTTCATACTCCTCTAAAGGTTGGAGTTTGGCTACATCTGTAATAGTTCATTTTGAACAGAAGAGAGAAAAAAAGACTTACAGGGAAAATGACAAATTTCTAAGAGTTGCCTGAAAATATGGAAGAAGCAACAGA
The DNA here is from genome assembly GCA_004024945.1 of Uropsilus gracilis. NCBI lineage: Eukaryota > Metazoa > Chordata > Mammalia > Eulipotyphla > Talpidae > Uropsilus > Uropsilus gracilis. The sequence goes on from PVHY01010799.1 coordinate 24,631, forward strand.
AGCAAGTTTTTTGATCTTTCTGAATCCCTTCATTAAAGGTAGACAGAGCAACTTGAAACCCCCCCCAAAAAAAAAAAAAACAATATAGATCTTTACAACAAAATGAGATGAGGAGGTGTCTCCATAAAAATCCCAAAATACAAGAAGGTGGGGGATCAGATCTCTGCATATTATAACCATATGTAAAATTAAGTTACAGTGTCTAGGTTAAAAACTATAAAAAGAAAATCTCAAGGAAGTGATTAATCTTACTGCCAGGTAGGTATTACTTACTGCAGGGGGGTGGGGTGGCAGAGGGAGGGCATCATGGTTGGAGTACAGACTAAAAGGGTTGGGGAAATGTAAGGCAATGTTCTTTTTCTTGATCTGGGTGGTTTTTGACTTAACTCCAGAAGTTGATGATCATCAAATGGTGGTAGAATGTAGAAACTTGTCATATTTTAAATTATTATATTAAAATCCTGGAATATCCCAATAAATTTTCAACTAAAATATTTGTAATGTTTTGTATTTCAGAGAGCAGGTGATATCAAGCAAAGATTTTATAATTCAATTGCTTTCATAATAGGCGATAAACTATTCAAATCTTACATCTATGTACTAATAATGACAGTAAGCTCCTAGTAAGTATATTCACTGTGTCAAATTTTAGCTTGAAATTTAATTTCACACATATTATCATGATTATATATATCACATGTACAGATGAGATTTCAATATATCCAGGAATTAATTCATTATTTAGTACTTTTTTCAACTTTCTAACTTGAAGTTTAATCAAAAGTACATAATAAATTAAGAAAGTAAAAATCAAACCAGTGTTATCTTCTTATCTCTAGTGGTTTGGCTACTCATCTCACAGAATTAATTTTTTTTGAAGCTGGAATTCCAGCATATGTAGCAATTAAACCGACAGACTTAAACACATCAACTTAATATTCTAACTGTTAAATAAACTAAGAAGCAAGCATGTTCAGACACTGAATTTTAACTGCAAATCTTGAGAACCTGAGAAATCTTTCTACTCATAAAATCATTAGATATACAAAGTAAGATCAGGATGGAAAACTTACTTTGCCATCTTTTAACAACTCCATGAATTCTGAAGTAATTTCAGAGAGCAGATTTCCTTAGAAACCATAGGGGTGTCCGTTAATTAAAGCAATTAGTAGTTTAACAAGAACACTGACAAAGGTAATGAAAATTCTATTTGGTTAAGACTAGGTTGATTATGAGTTCCAGACCCCAAGCATTTTGTCATTTCATCTCTGTGCGCTAAATATTGCCATATTGAATCCAATTGTATTCCAGGGTGTGTGTAACATAATTTTATCACAGTTATTTGGCTAAATTTTTATTCTATGCCAGGATGAGAAAATAAATGTCATAAACAAAAATATAGGCATGAGTTCTACCTCCTCAATTTTGTGAGTTCCCTCTCCCAACTTTAAATGATCTCTCAAAAATAAAAATTATATATATATATATATATAAAACTATTTCTTTGTGGGTATAAACCTATTACTGCTTTATTTCTACAAGAATTTACAAAGCAAACATACCTGTATAACTATTGATCTCTCACAGGCAATTCGGGGGTGGAGGGGTGGGAAGAACAATTCAAGAAATGTTTATTAATCTGCTAATAGTGCCAGACATAGAGGTAATCACTGAATATATTAAAGTAAGTATGAGATGAAGCTTTTTGCCCTCAATTAGTTAAAAATATAAGAAAATCAAAGAGGAAACCAAATAATCATATCAGTGCCTTTTTACCTGTGTTTTTTTAAAATGTACCATTCTTCAATGTGTATCCTAGACACTCACATTTACTACTTTAAATTTCATAATGATCCCATGAGACTGGTATTATTATCATCTGTAGAAGATGGAAAATAAGATTTAACTATATTGATAACAGAATCATTGTAAGATCTCATTCCCCTTACATAATCTAGAACACAGAGCTGAAATATATTGAGTTTGATAGCAGAAATCATTTCTGTAGAAATAAGTATTAAAATATTAAAATAATATTCAAATACATCACCTGCATTTGGAGGCTATGCAAGATTAATTTTTCATCACTGATTATAAGATTTCTATATGATCACATATTCCAGAATATTTATTTTGTACTGATAGCAAATGAGATGATGGGTTACATAGCACATTGCTAATCTAATGAATTATATTAACAATTAATCACATTTTTCCAATATCTGCATTTTTGTGTGCTCCCCTCCCATCTTATAGTGTTGATCATGCAATTTGCATAAGTCAAGGAAAAAGAACACATACACTGGGGTTTGCCCCCATGAAATATTACTGGTGACAAGTAAGGGAAGTTACTCTCTACTTCTAGATAATCAAGAAGTACATGGAAAATCAAGCTGCCATCACAACTGTTCCACTCAAACTGGCATCCCAAGACTTTAAATGAATCTGCATGTTGAGATCAGGGCAAAGCTACAGAAGAAGCACTAAGCCAACCAGTAGAATTGTAAAAGCTGTAATTCAGTAATAGAGTTAATTTCAAAATTCATACCATATTTGGATGGCTCCCCTAACACAAACCTAAAACTCGTGTTGTTGACTTTGGGATTGGGCAGTAAGTGGCCTCTAGAGCCGTGGTGAGAAGCCCATTATTAGATGCTAAAAAGATGTCTAATAAGATTGAAACAATGGCAAATGTTCTCTTAAATATTTTTGAAGATAGAGAATACACCTAGTGATTCTATAATAAACATGTGAATTTGCCTGGAATTAAAGTGCTAATTGTCTTCTTTAACTGTATATGATCCAGTAAGGGAAGAGAAAGAGGAACTAAATTTCAGTTTGCATGGTGAATTTAGAGACTATGTAGAGCAGTCAGGAATCATTTGGATGGAAAATAAAATTATATCACATAGTCTTTTCCAAAAAGACTCCCAAGATATATATGTCTATAAAGCAAGTATCAAATCAGTGACAAGATTGTAAGTCCCTTTAAGACCTCAAAAAAGAGTTAGAACAGTGCTTAAGAGATTTATTCATCTTTAACAAAGGCTTCTAAGACTCTTACAAGCTGTGCCCTACAGCAGCACAGATGAAGTCTTGTGTGAAAACGAGAAGTCTGCCTTAAAAATAATCATGATGTGGCCTTGGGGCATCAACTTAACTCCAGTTTGATACATGGAAAGATCACAAAAATTTATGGGACTCTATCCATCTGGACTAAAGGGGATAAATTCAGTTTAAAATGAAAAGAAGCCTCTGACTCCCCAATCTACTGAGGCTATAGGCTGAGAAAGGCACTCAACTGTAAATACAAGTTATTTCTAATAAAGGAGGAGAAAGATTTCTCATAGACTAGATCAAAAGCAACACACAGCAATGTTTTAGAGAAAGACTACAAGGAGCAAAACTGGACCCTAGACCCTGTTTGGGAAGTCCTGATTATCTGTGCTTGTTTGGCTTTTTAGAATTTATATGGCCCAGTAATAGCAATGTTCTTTGCCTTCTTGGGTATGTCTATCGCTGTTACCTCTTCTTTATTCACTGTTCTACATTAAGTATGTGAACAGAAAACTATTTATTGTTGTAGGTATGAGTATTTGGATCAAGATGAGCTCTACCCAAAATGCTTTTTCCATATTTAGTCCTTATTCTGTTGCTTAAATCATGTGTTTCTTAATAGATGCCATGGGTTGTTGAAACCATGTCTTTTTAGGAGTGATGAGTATATCTTGTATATGGGACACATGAATCATTGCATTCAGAACATATGAAATTTTAACCTCAGTGTGGAGCTCAGTGAATCATACTTTTCTCTAATGTTACTTTTGTGAGATTCCTTCACTCAAGCAATTTACTTTTGCCTAGGGGACATCAGCAAATGTAAGGCAAGTCAAGAATTGATAAATATTGCATATTGACACGTAAGCTTTTGAGACATTGCTACCATCATCTAAGGAAGTACAGTCTCACCCTCTGGAGGATGAAAGACTCCCGAGACATCAGGCAACTTAGTTGTTTTACTGGAGCTCAACTGCTAGGCAATTTTGTAGCTGGGTAGAACTCAGGAGTGAATCCAAATGAAAGTCATGACTATCCAACCATGTCAATTACTCTGTAACCTCTCTCACCGCTAATTACTGCTGAAAAATAATGACCACCCCATTAGTACTGATTGGTTGATGGAAAGACACTTCCGTATCCATTTTTCCCCAGGAATATTTGTTAATAATCTATATTCATAAAATATAATATAATCAAAAGCTCTTTAAATAATGGAGAACTTTAGCAAGAAGGTAATACAGTGAAGACAGCAGGCTCACCTTCCCCCAGTTACTCAGAACAAAATTGCAGCAGAGTAAAATAAACATCTCCTAGAAGAATGACAGATGACCACTGCACTTATATGGTGTAAAGGACTGGCAGAAAGTGGTAAGAAAATCTGTAACTGGATTTTGTTTACAACATTACTTGGCCAGTATAACCCACAAGGAGAGGCAGCTGCTGTTGAGAGCCTTTGTCTTGCTGTTGACTCAGGGACATGTACCCACATATGGGATTCTGAAGTTGGTACCCAGGGCAGAGGGTGAATAACTAAAGAATCATAAGAGTAGGAGTGCAGATTAATGGCTTAAGCCTGAGACTTCCTATTTAGTAGAGATAGAACCAAAATCAGCAGAAAAAGTCAGTTCAATTCATCATATCTCTTCAAAGAAGAGGCTAGTATTTATAGCTGCAGGCAGATAATAGGAACACCTACTTTATCCTCCCCCAGGGACAAAATTAAGAAAACAATTGAATGCTCACACCAAACAGAACTTAAGCACATGAATCTTAAGCAGGAATAAGAAATCCTGGATAAGGACCCAAACACAAAAAAAGCAAAGAGAATGTGAATACATCCTCGCAAAGCAGTTGATTTTTATCATACATTCATGATGAAAAAAAAAATCTAAACAGAACAGGAATATAAAGAACCTGTCTCAAATTTAAAAATTTTGCCTTAATATAACAAACACAACATTTACAATGAATCTACAGTCAATATACATACTAGGGAAATACAGTTTCACATTTAAGATTAAAAACAAGATAAGAATGCCCTCTGTCATCAATTCCATTTTATTTAGCATTAGAGGTTTTAACTAGGGCAGTCAGACTACTAGAGAAACTAGAAAGACACCTGGTTGAAAATTATCACTTTTTGCAGATATAGTTGGAAATGATCATTATTTGCAGATAATATTATAAACACATAACACATAAAAAACATGAAACTCTTCAACAGAGAACTATTTAAGAAACATGTGATTATTAGCAATGTGCTAGACAAAAAAAATTAATATACAAAAACCTATTGCACTTTTATATACAATTAATGAGAAGAAAAATAAATTAAGGGAATAATTCTATTCACATTGCTTCCAAAAGAATCAAATCATTTGGAATTGACTTAACCAAAATAAAATGAAATACTTAACCAATAAAAACTGTAACATATGGATTTAGATCATGACTTACGTTTATGGATAGGGAGTATTGATACAATGAAAATAACTACTCTATCAGAAATTATATATGATTTTGATAAGGGATATTCTGGTCAAAGTCATAATAACTATGATATGATGCTCACAGGAATGGTGATTATTAGAAAGACCCTCAACAGCAAATGTTGGAGAGAAAGAGAAACTCTATTACACTGTTGGTAAGAATATAAAATGGTACAACCATTTGGGAAAGTAAACTGGGATTTAGCTTAAAAATGAAAAGCAGAAATACTTTATGATCCAGCAATCCCACTCTTGGGCATCTATCCAAGAACATAAAAACATGAACTCACAAAATTATATTCTGTGTATGTTTACTGCACCATTATTTACAATAGCTGGGACATGAGACAACCACCCTTAGTATTCAAAGAGAGAGAACTTGATCAAGAAGACATATTATATCCACATGATAACATACAACTCTGCTATAAGGAAAGATGAAATGATACCATTTACCACCAAACAGAAGGTGTTTGAAAGAATGTTGTGTATTAAGGCAAGTAAGAATGATAAATGCAGACATCAAACATTTATGTAGAATTTGACATAGTAAAATAATTACAGAAGCCAGAGGACACTAATAAACTAAGCGAGGTTTCTGAGATTACAGGTGGGGAGCAGGGATAAAGGGCAAAATGGGTATCAAATTTCCCCTACCCATCCCTAGGGAAAAATTTATGAATTTTTTAGTTATCTCACTTCTCTGGCTTCACCACAATAGAAAAATTTGAATTTTACAACAGTGATTTGACCTTGTAATTTGTTTGGCATATCATTATGTAGAAATAGTGAAGCTAGCTAAAAGATTTTCAGCTGAAGTCTAAAATCACTGAAGTATCCATATTCACGTCTCATGCTGAGATTTAGCAGAGAAGTCTGGGTTTGTGTTGAATAATAATTTGCCAGGGATGAGTATTCTAGGAGAAATGGGCAAAAGGAGTCTCAACTTAAAATCGCACAGACTCAAATCATTACCAATTTCTATAACAGAGAAATTGGATTAAAACTCTTAAAAAAAGTTGTTCCATGAAAGTAAAAGCCAGAATTCTTACAATGACCATCAAGTATGATTATCATTTGCTCTTTGTATACCTACTGTCAACTCTCTGACTTCATCTATCTTCTCTCTCCTATCCTTCACGCTACTGTAAGCACAGCAAGCTTCTTGGTTGTCCCCTGGTTACATTAGATATACTATACATTTAGAATCTTCTCTGTCAAGCTGCTGCTTCTTACTAGAATATTCCTTCTCCAAATAGCCACATGACTAATCCCTTCACCTAAGTCAAGAACTGTTCTAATGTCATCTTTGCAATGAAACCACCTAAACCTTGCTATTTAAAATTGATCCTATTTTCTATTCCGAAAACAATGGGTAATCAAATGTAACAATAAATAGCAGTAATTACCATATTTATATAGAATGTTTTATATAATGGATAGATGAACAAGGTGATGACTCAAAAAAACATTAATTTGAGAACTGCACTTCGTTTTAATCAACTGTAAGTTATTTAGATTATATGTAATACCATATTTTATTATTTCTAAGAGACTAAAGAATGATAAATTAATGACTGACTTCCTCTGGTTATAGAACCCTGATTTATAGAAACTGAATTACTTCAAAATACATAGGATATAGAGTAGGATGCAGGGTTCTAGACTACCACGGGTCTAGTCATCCAGGAATTACAAGCTCAAGTGCCAGGGGAAGCTATAATGGCAACCGAAATATGTTGCCAGGCAGGGTTAACAACTATAAGTGGTAAGACCTGTGGCAAACAAACAGTTACATGACAAGTAAAGAAAATCAAATATATCACCCTCTAAATACTTTCTTATGGGATGCTATTATTTATTTAGTTCCATTAACCCACCATTTCTTTATTTCCGTTACAGTTAGTATTGTTAAGATAATTGTGTCTGGAGGAGAGTAAGCATTTAGACATCTTTTAATACATGGTTCCCAAAAGAATTAAAACCCTGCTTCTGTGCCTAATTATGTAAGAATCTCCTAGATATTATTAAAGTACTCTCTTGTATTCTAAAAATAAACCCAATGCTTGGGTTTGACCATGCATTTGTGATTCCAAGTTCTCCTAGGCTTCAACTGGCCTGTAACCCAGACTTACAGGGAAAGATTCTTGGAAGTGACACACTGATCTCTTGCCATATGGTTTGCACATGCGTTTTCTGCATGCATGGCTAATTCAAGGGCATGCGAAAACATATGCAAACGCTATCGGGCATAGAAATTTAGACATTTCTTTGAAATGTTGATTTCTAAATGTTTAACACCTGTAGTATACAGAATATGATAATATCTCACAAAACTACAATCTTCATTATAAATATAAGTAGAAATGATCATCCTTAAAAAAATTGAGTATTACTCTCAATTAGGAGAATGTAGAATGGGAAGATTTGTTTGTTCTCATGGTTTTATTTTTTTCAATGTGGGATATATGATTGGCTTGAAACACTATCATGAATATACACTCATTGTCCTGAAACTTGCAAAAGATGAACTATAAAAAAGATTTGCATAACATCTCAAGATTTAATTTTAAGCTACAAAAATAAAACAAATGTTATTATTCTGTTTTCTGTACTACATTTATAAGAATCTAATAGAACACATTATCATAACCACATATATATCACTTTGTTTACTATAAAACAGTACCAGGCTACCTTTAACCATGGAAATAGAAAATCTGTAACACTAGAGCTATGTATTTTCACAATTATGATTTTAATTTATATATGATAATTTACATTTACCTGAACTAGGCAGGAACGCATTTTAATTCTCTGAGCCTGTTTACTGTAAAATGAGCTCAGTAACACTGATCTTACATTTTTTGTGTGTTTTAAATTAAATCTGAAGAATCAATATATTTGTAAACTGTAGGTGTTGTCTAATAACTAGTTTAAAGTGAACCCAGATCAACCTGGGACTGAATCTTGATTTATCCACTTGCTGTATCAAATTCAGTAAGATAGTACCTAATTCTAGTTAGGGTGGTAGTAGTGTGTTGTTTCTGTAGCATATCATAATCTACTTGCCCCAGTATTTCCTATTTCTGTGTGTTAAGTGATTTTGTAGAGGTAGATAGGGAATACAATGGAGCAGCAATTAGTTGAACTAAACTGACATACTCATGGAGATGATCAGATGATCCATTTTCCAGTAATAATAACTTAGTTGATTATTAGTTGATATTTTCTTAGGAATTATTCTCTTCATAGCACTTTACAAGTATGTAATATAAGTCATAAGATTCCCAGTGTGAAGTATATAATTCACACTATGCAGTCTATAATAATATTAGCTCTGGATAATATACAATAAAACTTGGGCCCTGGCAGATTAAGTAATAAGCTGAAGTTACAGGGTAAGAAATAGTAAAAATGAAAATATAAAGATTTTTTTCCCTATACTTCTGTGTTCATAACATCTAACTACCAACACTACAACGGAAAAATTTTGGCTAAAAATGGTATATATACACAGATATATTTATTTTTAGTATAATAAATATTCACTTTGGCAATATGTAAAAAAATGTGTGTATGTGTGGTGGTGGTAGTGGTGGTGGTGGTGGTGGTGGTGGTGGTGGTGGTGGTGGTGGTTATAGTAGTAATTAGTCTCAGGGCACTCTTTAGTAAAACTACTAAATTTTACATAAAATGCAGTTTTTCAGTATCACTATTATGAGCCCCACAAGGTAAGGCTCACGGTACAGAAATCAGAGAAATTGAAAATGAATCCAATGCTCAGAAGGGAGGGTGAGAAGTGGCAGGAGCCTGGTCCGTGATTCACTCCTTACCACAGCCCTCAGTAGATCTAGTGCCTTGTAATGCTCTCCTTACCTTGAGCCCAAACATGACCATGGAAACATTCTTAATTCTCTATATAGCTATTAACAATTAGTTGGCAAATTCTCTGACATTGCCTAGACTAGTAATTTTAAACTGTAATGCATTAGAGTCACTTGGAAAATTATTTAAAAAGACCAATACCCTGGCTCTTAGAGAGACTCTGATTCCTTTAGTTTGTGTGGAATCCAGATTTTCTCTATTGATTTTAAAGTTCCCAGATGCTTTAATCTTAAAGTATTAAGTATTTTTAATCTAAGTATTTTTATAATGTTCCCAGGTGTTCTAGTGTGCAATCAAATAGAGAAATTCTGACTCAGCTTATGAGTAGATATGGTTATTAGCATGTTGAAAGAACAACATATATATACATATAATCTATATGTGAAACAATAAACATGGATCTTTCAAAAAAGTAGAATTTTAAAATAATACTGAAATTCAGACTATAAGATTTAAACTGTGAATATGAAGTTTCTCATTTTTATTCCCTATAAAAGACTGAATTGTAGTTGAACTATTTAGTGTACTTAATGGAAGATATGAAGCTGGAACAAAGCTAATTTTTTCTTTTCACCAAACCTTCCTCAAATACTGATAGAACCTCAAGGAAAGGGAAATAAAAGAGACTGAAATCTGCATGTCAAAAGGACATGGAGCTGTCAATTTCCTTTTTCCCAACAAATTGCAGAGCAACATTTGAACTACAGAGACATTCTTGTCATTTCACCTCTGATACTTACCATTCATTTCATATAATTGGGAATTACTTTTCTTTTAAAAAATCTACTATATTCTCAAAAATCCTTTTCAATTATTCAGTAAAACTAAAACAACCAAATTTCACACTAACCTTAGTTTTCACTTTTTCCTTGCATTAAATATCATCAATGGAATAACACAGATTTAGTGTATATTCACCAACTATGCTCTGAGACTAGCAACATTGAACATTTCAGTCTTACTCCTAATCTACAAAAACAAAATCATTAGACTTGACATTTGTATCAGTGACAAATTACAGGAGTATCTTCGGGACACACAATGATTTTTTTTTCACTGAAACTGTGGTCAAGTTGCCAGTTTTCACTGGCATTCTCCAACAATTTGGCAGCTAACAACTTTCAGTTACAAATCAGCAGGTTTCATCACAAACATCTGTGGACATTTAAGTTCACTGGAAAATTGGCAAAATTATTTAAGGGATAAAAGACACTTAAGAGTGTTATCAGTCATCCATCATCTCTCATAATCATTCCAGCAGAGGAACAGATTTAGAAAATTGGCTTTAGACTCACTCTTTTGTCTCCTTATTCTTGCCAAACCTGCCTTTCTTTGCTCTCTCAAGAGTGGCACAAGGTGTTTTCATGGTGGAAATTGCTCACATGAGTGTTCATCATGGCTGATTAATGATCAATACAAAGCATGAAAAATGCCTCCCAGTGACCCCCTCATCGGAGTGTCACACAGCTGTCCTTAACCACCCCAAAAATGTGACAATAATAATGGACAAATGTGAAGAAAGTAAGTGGGAAAGGCATAAAAGAGAAAATTATACTAAGTGAGGATGATTGTCAAACCACAAATTATTTCATTTTGTTTTGCTAACTTGACAGTGATATTAGCTCAATATTTGACTGTGGAAGCTACTGTCAGTTCTTTCTCTGTCAGTGAAATTAAAAACAAGTCATCCTGTGAAAATGATCATTAATTAGATAAACTGAAAATTAATAATTGTCAGATTTCTATCTTCTCCCTTGAAACAGCATATGTGAGACAAATAATCCTCAATATAGGTCTGGAAACCCTTGTGAGAGCATAAGGCTTTTCATGAAATGCACAAAGTCAAAACAATATTCATTGTTATGCCAAAATTTTATGTATCTATTTCACCCTCATTATCATATTTTTTAGGCAAAAACATGAGAAATTTATTGTCAGATAAGGACAGGAAAGCACTCTCAACAGAGAGGGGCTTGTTCTCTTATTAAGAAATAGATGTTTTCAGAGGTTACATTATATATTCAAAATTACCTGAAATGGTTATTAAAGTAGATTTTCTGTTTCCAATTACATATCTGTGTGAAGCTAAATGTTCTTTATAGACTTCAATCGAAAAAACAAATTGCAGTGGATTAAATGCAGACATATATTTGATAATCCAGCTTTTTCCTATTAAGCCAGTCATTAAAAAAATGAAAAATGTAAAATATGTTACTGTTCTTGTTAACTTTTTGTTTTTGCAAACATTTTTAATAAAAACATATTAGTTATACAAACAAGTATCTTGTTTATTTTTGTTTCATTTAAAAAGACATTAAAGTAATTTCAATCTCAATTTTTATTTTTAATTCAGTAAGCATAAATAGATAGAATTTACATAAACAAGAGTTTCTTGGGTCCTTCAATATTTTTAAATACATCCTGAGAAAAGTATTTGAGGTTTGCTACTTGAAACTACTTTTAAATTCATAAATGGTTCTTAACATTACTTATCATTTATGATTATTATCTTTAAGATATCTATGCAACTAGCACTCAGACTTTGGTTTCTAACAACATTAGCCCATTATAAATGAAAAAACCAGTATTTGCTGAGAAAATAGCAAGTTCTTGAATTTAAGGTGAGAAATATATGTATGTTGAGTTGGGGTTTTCTTGCAATGTTAGAAAGTAAGGAGTTGCTAAAACAAGGCAACAAAACAAACACCCCCATCCCCAAGAGGGGTAAAAACAATGTGGGGAGTTGTTGGGAGTACATAAAAAGACACTGCAGCCAACAAGAAGAGCTTCTAATGGTCCAAACTGAAGCAATGTGAGCAGCAAAACAGTAATATTGGATTGTAATCCTAAGTATAAAATAAATATTCCAAGAGTCCACATTGTTAAATATTTAATCAAATAAATAAAGGAGGGGTGCATGCAGAGAAGGTACAAATATCCTTTGTAGAAAAATTATATAATTTAGTTATGCATTCTTATCATACGGACATAGAACATAACTAACCACACATCAGATGGGGTTCTCTTCCTAAAAAATATAGGAGTGGAAAAAAGGAGCTATAAATGGCAAAACCTACAAACACTACCTCATCCAGTGGTCACTGTTAATATCAATAGTGATGTTATGCTAACAGTATATGTTCTCAAACATTATATAATGAAAATGAACTTTACCCCCCAAAAAGCCCAGACTAATGATGAGAAAGACAAAAATCCTAGTTAATCAGCAGTTTGCAAAATGTTTGACTAGATGACTTTAAAATTATCATCAAAAATAAGGAAAGTCACAAAGGGAAAACAATCTAACAGATAAGAAAAATTTAAAACTAATTTTTAGCAAAATTGAAGCATAGAGCATGAGAGGAGTTAGAGGGCAATCAAGGGGTAGGAGGGGCACAAAAGACTAAGAAGATGTTTCACAGGTGATAAGGTGGTGGGAAAACTCCAGGGTAGATAATGATGTAAAACAAAATAAACTATATAATAAACAATAAAATTTTTTTTTTTTAAATAAGGAAAGTCAGAAAATGTCACAGCCAAGAGAAACTTATAAAGACCTGAGGGCTAAACATATGTGGACTCCTGGATGAAATGTTGAAATAGAAAAGGGATATCAGATAAATAGTACAGAAATCTGGGAAAAGGTAAGGAAATCTGGGGAAAGATAACTTTAGTTTATAATAATATATTATATTGGTTCATTAGTTATGAGAAATGCGGTGTAAATGTCAGTAGTAGGGTAAACCAAGTCTTACTTATGGATGGATGACATTTTTGCTTAGATTCTGAGTGGTGAAGAGAAGAAGCAAAAAACAAAATTACTAAGGAGACATCACACAATGTTTCTCAAAATGTCATCTTCCATGACAACTTGCGCTACATGAGAATCTGCCTAAGGAGGTTGATTAAGCCATGTTAGTGGAACCACCCCTACCAGGTCTTACTGAAATATAACCTGTGGGGAACAAAACCAGAAATCATCATTTAAACAAATCTGAATTCTAATGCTATATTAGTTGCAAAAAAAAGAAAGAAAGAAAAATGTCCCACCTTAATTTACCTCATCAAATGTAACAAAAAAAAATCTGACCAAGTAACAAAAGAGCAGCAGAATAAACAAAGCTTTCTCAAGGACTTGAATAAATAACTTAGATTTATAAATGAATTATTCATAATCAGATTAACCATGATCATTTTCAATGACATGACTGAAAGTGTGCCAAAATACATTTTTCTCACAGTAATAACCCAATAGATAATTGATATATTTTATAACATAGAAAGACAGAAGTTATTCATTACTCATGTGTCAAATTAGACTAAAATTCTAAAATTAGTTAGGTTTCATCTTACTAAGCCTATGAATACCTAGGGAAACAGAATTAATTGAACCTAATTTTGATTGAGTTTGAAATTTATACTATGGGGAGAAATGTCAAGTTGAGCCAAGTTAACTTACCTTCAGTGCAATAGTTGTTTCTGAAGAACAATTATATCATTAATGAATATATAAATAAGAATTTTAGGGGCATTTTCATTTCATTATGATGGAACGATCAGGGGAAAGAAGGCATTACCAGAATGGTTGAGGGAGATAATTAACAAGCACAGGTTACTTCCTTTCTAACTTCTTCATGTCAATTCTTAGAATTTCTATTAGGATCCATCCTATTTCTTAGAAAGATAATGTGGTTTTGCAAAGTAACAAGGGATGTGAAGATTGTTTTTCTAGTGTAATTTGATTCATAATGTTTTGTCTCCTATTCTTACCTCATCTTTGAGGATTTTATAATCATATCTAGAGAAAAATAGTAATATATTCCACTTTACTTTCCTTACTCTCTGGAAATATTTTTTCTCATTTTATATAAATGAACATAAAATGTTTATGTCAACATTGGTAAAAGTAAAAAATAAATATATGAAGTTTAAAAGAGGTCAAAAAGTTACCTATAAAAGTTTCAATTACAATCCTATAAAATTTGAACTTTGATGTCTGAAATTCTGGCAAGTGTTAAAGAGGAGGAAATAGGGCTTCCAAAAATTATGATAAGAGATTTTTCATTACAGAATTTCTGTTACCACTACTCAATGAGAAAAGGCACAATGAATGTTATATGCAAAAAAATATAGCATTGCAGTTATCATTTAGATACTTAATTTTAAACTGTAGCAATAAAATAGCAGTATATTCAAGATGTATATTAAAATAAGCATATCAATCTTATTCTACCAAAAAGAAGATATTCAACAAATGTAACTGTCTTTTCTCTAAATTTAATTTGTATTCTAAGTATCTATACCATTGAGTAGCAATAGTTTAGACATTTCAGTATCTCCGTCTTTTCTCTTACTAAGTTCTTTAGAACTTGCACAGTAATAGATTATAGGGGATGTGGATGGAAACTCAACATTTTTCATCATAATATACATATAGACTTGCTGTCAGCTATAATTTCATGTTCCAAGCAACTGTCTATCTTGGTTTTTATGGATACCATTGTCACAGCCTCTTTTTATTTATTCTCTTGTTCAAATATTTACATTATAAGAAGGTGAAAAAGGTAAGTCTTTTCCTCCTACCTTACCCCCATCACTCTAGCAAGTTAGCAATTTATTATAATTAATTCCTTCATATTTTTAAATGTTATTCTAATTTTGTATTTATTTTAATTTTTTAGTAATTACACATATATATTTGTATATATATACAAGTATATATACCTGTGTGTGTGTATATATACAAGTATACTTGTCTGTGTGTGTGTGTATATATATATATATATATATATATATATATATATATAAACATTATCTACCCAAGGTTCTCCCATCATCTTATCACCCGTGATAAGTCTTTTATGCCCTTTTATGCCCATCTAAGTCTTTTATGCCCTAACCTCCTCCATTTTCTCCCTCTCTCTGGATTTCAGTTCTATAATTTTGGCAGTTTCATATTTTTTTCTTGTCCATTTGTTTGTTTTTCCTAAATCTCTCATATAAATGAGACCATCCCATATTTCTCTTTTTCTTTCTGGCTTATTTCCACTAACATGATTCATTCCAGCTCCATCCATTTGCTGAAAATGGCATAAGGTTGTCTTTTTTTTTTTAAATTTATTTATATATAAATTTCACGTCATTATAATACCAGGGATTCATGCCCCCTTACCCTCCCTACCATTCTCCCACTTTCCCCCCTGCCTGAAGTGTGTGCTTCAGTTTGGTGCTTAGCTTGTTTTGACTTTTCCTCATGGCTTGTGTTTATTTTTTTCCCTATATCCCATATATTAGTGAAACCATTTGGTTTCTGTCTTTCTCTTTTTAACTTGTTTCTGCTAATATGATTTCTTCTAAATACATCCATGTTATCATAAAATCATCAAATTTGTCATTTGGGTAATATTCCATTGTGTATATATACCACATTTCATTTAGGTTGCTTTCAAGTCCTTGCAATTATAAATAGTGCTGCAGTAAACATCCGAGCACAGGTGTCCCTTTGTACCCACATTGAGGTCTCTTTTGGGTAGATTCCCAAGAGAGCAGTTGCTGGGTCATGGGTAGTTCCATTTTGCTCAATGTCACTAGCAATAAGGGAAATGCAAATCAAAACCACAATGAGATACCAACTTACACCAGTAAGAATGGCCCACATCCAAAGAAAGGGCAACAACAAGTGCTGGCAAGGATGTGGAGAGAAAGGAACACTCTTACACTACTGGTGGGAATGTAAACTGGTCCAACCACTATAGAAAGCTTTGTGGAGAACTCTCAAATTAATGAAAAGTTTGTTTTCTTTGATTGATGCATAATATTCCATTGTGTAAATATACCAAATCTTTTTCAGCCATTCATCAGCTTTGGGGCATTTGGGTTGTTTCCATAGCTTGGCAATTGTAAACAGTGCTGCAAAAAACATTCGAGTACAGGTGTCTTTATGGATTAATGTTTGTGTATCCTTTGGGTAGATTCCCAAGTGGGATATCTGGGTCGAACGGTAGTCTACTTTCAATGTTTGAAAATATTGAGGGTCTTTCAAACAGCATTCCATAGTGGGTGGACCAATTTTGAACTCCCAACAGAAGTGTAAGAATGTTCCTTTTTCTTCATATCCATGCCAGCACATTGCTCATTTTTTTGTTGCTCATTTTTTTGGTTTATTTTTTGTTTGTTTTTTATTTTTTAATTGGGCCATTCTTACTGGTGCAAGATGGTATCTCAGTGTGATTTTGATTTGCATTTCCCTGATTATTAGTGATGTGGAGCATTTTTTCATATGCCTATTGGTCATTTGTATTTCCTCTTTGGAGAAGAGTCTTTTTAGCTCTTTCTTTAACTGTTCTTTTGTTTTGTTTTTGCAGGTTGTGTGAGTTCTTTGGGGATATTTGCTATCAGACCCTTATCACGTGTATATAGGGCAAAAATTTTTCCCAGTCAGTGATTTCTTTTTGCTTTGTTTATTGTCTCCTTTGCTGTAGAGAAGTTTTTTTAGTAATGTAGTTCCAGCTGCTTATGTTTCCCTTCATTATTTTGCCATCTGTAGATGTGTCCAGAAATGTATTTTTAAAGTATAATTCATGGAGAGTTTTGCCCAAGTTTTCCTCTATGTATTTTATGGTTTCCAGTCTTACATCCGAGTCTTTTATCCATTTTGAGTTGGTTTTTGTACATGGTGTGAGGGAGTTGTCTTGGTTAAATTTTGTTGTTGTTGTGGGTTTATCATACATGACTTTTATCATGTTGAGATATGTTCCTTTTATTACTATTTTTTCAGGGTTTGCATCAAGAATGGGTGCTGAAATTTATCAAATGCTTTTTCTGCATCTATTGATATGATTTTATGGTTTTTGTTTTTCTCTTTATTGATGTGGTGAATTACATTGATTTTCACAAGTTGAACCATCCCTGTGCCCCTGGGATGAATCCTCTTGGTCACAGTGGATAAAACTTTTCATGCACTGTTGGATTTGATTTGCCAGGATTTGGTTTATAATTTTGTAATGCAATTGTGTTCATTGGGGAGATTGGTCTATAGTTTTCTCTGTGTTGTTTTTGTTTGGTTTTGGCATATGTTTGCTTCATAGAATGTAATTGGTAGTTTTTCTACTTAAGTTTGGAAGAGTTTTAATAGTACAGGTGTTATTTCCTCTTCAAATGTTTGGTAGAATTCATTTGTGAAATCATCTGGTCCTGGCCTCTTGTTTTTAGGGAGAGTTCTGATGACTGCCTCAATTTCACTGCTTTTAATTGGTCTATTTAAGTTCTGTATTTCTTTTTTGTCCAATTTTGGATTACTGTATTGTTCAAGAAATTTGCCCATATCTTCCAGGTTCTTGTATTTGTTTACAAATATATGTATGTAGTAGTCTCCAATTATCTTTTGGATTTCTGCTGTATCTGTTGTAATATTGCCCTTTTCCTTTATGATCTTATTTATTTGAGTTTTCTCCCTTCTTTTCTTTGAGAGCCTTGGCTAGTGGTTTATCAATTTTATTTATTTATTTATTTATTTATTTATTTATTTATTTATTTATTTATTTATTTATTTATTTATTTATTTTGAAGAACAAGCTTTTGGTTTTGTTTATCTTCTCTATGGTCTTTTTGCTTTTGATTATATTATCTCTGCTTTTATTTTTATTATTTCTTGTCTTCTACTAGGCTTTGAATTTTTTTGTTGCTCCTTTTCTAGTTTCTTAAATTGGGGGATTAAATGATTTCTTTGGGTTGTTTCAATTCTTTTTATTTGGGCCTGTATTGCTATAAAATTTCCTCTTAAAACAGCTTTTGCTGAGTCCCACGCATTTTGAAATGTTTTGTCATCATTGCCATTTGTCTCTATGTATGTTGTAAATTATTTTTTAATTTCCTCCTTTACACAGTGGTCTCCCAAAAGCCTATTGTTCAGTCTCCATGTATTGTATACTCTCCTTTTTTCTTTTCATTGCTGATTTCTAGTTTGATACCTTTATGATCTGAGAAAAAAGTTGGTATTATTTTAATCTTCGTGTATTTATTCAAGTTTGCCTTGTGGCCTAATATGCGGTCAATTTTAGAGAAAGATCCATGTGCATTTGAAAAGAAGGTATATTCTTTCCTTATGGAGTGCAGTGTCTTGTAGATATCTATTAGGTCCATTTGGTCTAGGTCTTCCTTTAAAGCTTTTGTATCCTAGGCCCAGCATGGTGGTGCATGCCTGTAAACAGCAGTCTAAGAAGCCAGAGCGGGGATCAGGAATCGCAGTTTGAGTCCTGTTCAGGGCAAGGTAGCAAGTCATAGTTCCAGAAAGCTAGCTGGACATAGTGGCTATCACCTGTAATCCCAGATACCTGGGAAGCTGAGGCTGGGGATTGCTTGAGTCCAGGGTACCCCAGGCAACATGAGCCTGCAGTTCCAGTGGTAAATATAGGGAGACCTAGTCTCAGAAAAAGAAGGAAGCTTTTGTGTCCTTGTGTAGTTTCTGTTTCGTTGATCTGTCCTTTGTTTAGAATGTTGTGTTAAAATCTCCTATGTTTGTGTTTTCGCCAATATTTGTTTTCAGTTCTGCTAGTAGTTGTCTTATGAATTTTGGTGCTCCCTCATTTGGTGAATGTATATTGATAATTGTTATGGTTAGACCTTCTTTATCCTTTGTCACTTATTTTAAATTGAAATCTGCTTTATCTGCTATAAGAATGGTTACCCCTTGCCTTAAGGGGGAGGGGCATTTCCTTGTAGAATTGTTTTCCATCCTTTTATCTTTAATCTATGCTTATCTTTAGAGATCAGATGTGTTTCCTGGAGGCAGCAGAATATTGGGTTCTGTCTTTTGATCCAGTCAGCAACTCTGTGTCTTTTGATTGATGAGTTTAGACAATTGACATTTAGAGTGATTATTGATATTTGAAGTTCTAATGTTGGTTTTCTGGTGGTCATTTTGAGGTTCTGATTTGGTTTCATGTTTTATTTGTTCTCTTTATTCTTCTGAAAGCTTTGGTCTTAGAATTTTTTGCAATATTTTTGGAGAGAGGGGTTAGTGGTAGCAAATTTCTGGAGACTTTGCCTGTCTGAGAAGGTCTAATTTTTCCTTCATAAAGGAAGGATAATTTTAGAAGGTAGAGTGTTCTTGGCAGGCACCTTTTGTTTTGGAATTTTTTGAAGGTGTGGCTCTTTTATCTCCTTGTTTGGGGTGTCTTTACAGAAAAATATGAGGTCAGTCTAATAGGTGTTCCTTTGTAGGTTATCTATTTACTCTCTAGTCAGTCTCGTGATTTTTTATTTATCTTGGGCTCTTGGAAATTTTATAATGATGTGTCTTGCTGTAGTTTTACTTTCATTTGTTTATTTTGGTGTCTTTTTGTTTCCTTTATGTCTATTTTCATTTCTTTCTTCAGATTTGGGAAGTTCTCCTCCATTATTGCATTAAAAAGTCTTTTAGTTCCCATATCTCTCTTCTCCTTCTGGGATTCCAATTACTCTTTCCCCCCACCCTTCCCATCATTCCCCCCCTTCCTCCCTACCCAAAGTTGTGTACTTCAGTTTGGTGCTTAGCTTGCTTTGACTTTTCCTCATGGCTTGTGTTTATTTTTTCCCTATATCCCATATATTACTGAAACCATTTGGTTTCTGTCTTTTTCTTTTTGACTTGTTTCTGTTAATATGATTTCTTCTAAGTATATCCATGTTATCATAAAATCATCAAATTTGTCACTTTTAATTGATGAGTGATATACCATTGTGTATATATATTACATTTTTTTTTTCATCCTGTCATCTGTTTGGGGGCATTTAGGTTGCTTTCAAGTCCTTGCAATTATAAATAGTGCTGCAGAAAACATCCAAGCACAGGTGTCCCTTTGTACCCACATTGACATCTCTTTTGGGTAGATATCCAAAAGAGCAATTGCTGGGTCAAATGGTAGTTCTATTTTCATTAAATTAAGTGTCCTCCACACAGCTTTCCATAGAGGTTGGACCAGTTTATATTCCCACCAGCAGTGTGAGAGTGTTCCTTTCTCTCCACATCCTCGCCAGAACTTGTTGTTGCCCGTTCTTTGGATGTGGGCCATTCTTACTGGTGTAAGATGGTATCTCATTGTGGTTTTGATTTGCATTTCTCTTATTGATAGTGACGTTGAGCAATTTTTAATGTGCTTGTTGGCCATTTATATTTTCTTTGGAGAAGTGTCTTTTTAGTTCTCCCCATTTTTTGAATGGGCTTCTTGTTTTGCTTTTGTTTAGTTGTGTGAGTTCCTTGTGGATCTTCGTCATTAAATCCTTATCAGTCTTGTGGAGGGCAAACATTTTTTCCCATTTGGTTAGGTTTCTTTTTTTTTTTTTCTGTTGTCTCTTTCGCTGTACAAAGCCTTTTTTTTAGTTTGATGTAGTCCCATCTGTTTATGTTTTCCTTTATTTTTTTTTCCATACATAGATGTTTCCAGAAAGGGATTTCTGAATTGTAATTCATGGAAGGTTTTGCCCAAGTTTTCCTTTATGTATGTTACTGTTTTAGGTCTTACATCAAAGTCATTGATCCCTTTTGAGTTGATTTTTTTACATGGTGTGAGGGAGTTGTCTTGGTTTAATTTTTTGCAGGTTTTAGTCCAATTTTCCCAGCACCATTTATTGAAGAGGCTATCTTTGTTCCAATATAAGTTTTTCACTGCTTTGTAAAAAATTAGTTGAGACTATATATGTATTTTTATTTCCAGGCACTCAATTCTGTTCCATTGTTCTGATTGTCTGTTTTAGTACCAAGCTGTTTTAATTATTATGGCTTTGTAGTTAGTTTGAAGTTTGGAATTGTAACACCACCATTCTCTTTTATTCTGGTCAGGAGGCTTTTTGATATTTGAGGTTGTTTGTTATTCCATATGAATTTCAGTAATTTTTGTTCTATCTCTTTAAAAAATGTCACTGGGATTTTTATTGGGATTGCATTGAATCTTAGATTGCCTTTGGTAGGATGACCATTTTGATGATATTAATTTTTCCAATCCATGAACAGGGAATGTCTTTCCATTTCCTTATGCCTTCTTCTATTTCTTTTAGCAGTGTTCTAAAATTTCCTTTGTATTGTTTTTTCATGTGTTTTGTTAGGTTTATTACCAGGTATTTAATTTTTTTGGTGTGATGATAAATGGGATGGTTTTTCTGATTTCTTCTATTTGACTTTTTGCACATAGGTAAGTTACCAACTTCTGTGTGTTGATTTTGTATCCAGCTACCTTACTGAACTGATTTATTATTTCAAGCAATTTTTCTGTGGATTTTTTGGGGTCATCTATATAGAGAATCATGTCATCAGCATATAATGATAGCCTCAGTTCCTCTTTACCTATTTGTATCCCTTTTATGTCTTTCTCTTGCGTTATTGTCCTAGCTAGAACTCCCAGTAAAATGTTAAAGATTAGTGGGGAGAGTGTGCATCCTTGCCTGATTCCAGATCTTAACTAGAATGATTTTAGTTTTTCCCCATTTAGGATGATGGTTGCCATAGGTTTTCTATAGATGGCCTTTATTATGTTGAGGTAAATTCCTAATTTTTCAAGGGCTTTTATCATAAACGAACTTTGTCCAATGCTTTCTCTGCATCTATTGATATGATTGTGTGGTTTTTGTTTTTTTCTTTGTTGATGTGGTGTATTATGGTAATTGATTTCCGGATGCTGAACCATCCATCTTTGTGTCCCTGGGATAAATCCCACTGGTCATGGTAAATAGTGCGTTTTATGCATGGTTGGATTTGATTTGCCAGGATTTTGTTTAAAATTTTTGCATCTGTGTTCATCAGGGAAATTGGTCTATAGTTTTCTTTCTTGGAGCTGTCCTTATTTGGTTTTGGTATGAGTGTGATGTTTACTTCATAGAATGTGTTTGGCAGTTTTCCTTCCTTCTCAATTTTTGGGAAAAGCTTTAGTTGTGCAGGAATTATCTTATCTTTGAATGTCTGGTGGAATTCATTTGTAAAGCCATCAGGTCCTAGACTTGTTTTTAGGCAGAGTTTTGCTGACTGCTTCAATTTCACTGCTTGTGATTAGTTTATTTAAGTTCTCTATATCTTCCTTGTTTAATTTTGGGTAGTTGTATCTTTCTAAGAATTTGTCCATCTCATCCAAGTTGTTGTATTTATTTCCATATAATTGTTGAAAGTAAT
Source organism: Uropsilus gracilis (assembly GCA_004024945.1). Lineage (NCBI taxonomy): Eukaryota > Metazoa > Chordata > Mammalia > Eulipotyphla > Talpidae > Uropsilus > Uropsilus gracilis. The sequence goes on from PVHY01010799.1 coordinate 47,206, forward strand.
TTCTTATTATCTTTGGATTTATTTTGTATCTGTTGGGTTAGCCCCCACGCAAGGTATGACAAATGAATTCATGAGAAAATATTGCCCAGTCACAGCTGGGGGTCAAATGGAGGTATGAACCATGAGACAACTTTATTAACAAAAGAAGGGACATAGGGTGAGGGCCTGTTGAATTCCAAAGAAGACAAGCAAATTCTGAGAGACAATTAACATTCTAAAGCAGAGTAATTGAGGGAGGGGTAGTGTAGGCAGGCAGTGGCTACTTTGATAAGGCTAACTTTGATAAGGAAAAGCCAGCTGCATGCTTCAGTGCTGTCTCAGAAGGTCACTTCAGTCAGTCCCTAAGTTTTCTTAGGGACCATTAATGAGAGAGAGAGAGAGAGAGAGAGAGAGAGAGAGAGAGAGAGAGAGAGAGGTTTTCCTTTAGTTCCTCTGGAATGACTCTTCTGGGACACAAATGACGCTCAGCACTGTTGTAATTTCTACTATTTCATTTGTGATTCTGTTTATTTTAATTTCTCTCTTCTTTCCTTTGTGAGTTTTGCAAGGGGCTTATTAATTTTACTTATTTTTTCAAAGAACCAGCTTTTGGTTTTGTTGATCTTCTGGATAGTCTATTTTGCTTCTAGGTTATTTAGTCCTTCTTTTATTTTTGTTATTTCTTGTCTTCTGCTAGGTTTTTCTGTTGCTTTTTTTTTTTTTTTTTTTTTTTTTTTTGTTTTTTTTTTTTTTTTTTTTTTTTTTTTTTTTTTTTTTTTTTTTTTTTTTTTTTTTTTTTTTTTTTTTTTTTTTTTTTTTTTTTTTTTTTTTTTTTTTTTTTTTTTTTTTTTTTTTTTTTTTTTTTTTTTTTTTTTTTTTTTTTTTTTTTTTTTTTGGTAAATTAGGTTTTTTTTTTATTTTAACTTTATTTGTATATAAATTTCACAACATTGTAATCTCAAGGATTTGCCCCTCCCCCTTCCCCCGCTTTCCCTCCTGCTCATAGTTGTGCTCTTCATTTTGTTGCTTAGCTTGTTTTGACTTTCCTCAAGACTTTTGTTTATTTTTTTCACTATATCCCATACATTAGTAAAACCATTTGGTTTCTGCCTTTTTCTTTATGGCTTGTTTCTGCTAATATGATTTCTTCTAAATACATCCATGTTGTTATGAATTCATCAAATTTGTCATTTTTAATTGATGAGTAATATTCCATCATGTATATATACCACTTTTTTTTTTCATCCAGTCATCTGTGTTGGGGCACTTAGGTTGTTTCCATGACCTTGCAATTATAAATTGTGCTTCAGTAAACATGCGGGCACAGGTGTCCTTTTGTATCCACATTGAGGTCTCTTTGGGGTAGATTCCCAAAAGAGCAATTGCTGGGTCAAATGGTAGTTCCATTTTCATTAGCTTGAGGGTCCTCCACACCCCTTTCCATAGTGGTTGAACTAGTTTACATTCCCACCAGCAGTGTGAGAGTGTTCCTTTCTCTCCACATCCTCGCCAGCAATTTGTGTTGCCTGTTCTTTGGATGTGGGCTATTCTTACTGGTGTAAGGTGGTATCTCATTGTGGTTTTGATTTGCATTTCCCTTATTGCTAGCGATGTTGAGCAATTTTTCATGTTCCTGTTGGCCATTTGCATTTCCTCTTTGGAGAAGTGTCTTTTTAGTTCTTCTCCCCATTTTTTGATTGGGTTTTTTGTTTTGCTTTTGTTTAGTTGTGTGAGTTCCTTGTGGATCTTCGTTATTAAACCCTTATCACTCATGTGGAGAGCAAAGATTTTTTTCCCATTCAGTTGGTCATCTTTTAGTTTTTTCTGTTGTCTCTTTTGCTGCACAGAAACTTTTCAGTTTGATGTAGTCCCATCTGTTTATGTTTTCCTTCATTTTTTTGCCATCTGTAGATGTTTCCAGAAAGGGATTTCTGAACTGTAGTTCATGGAGAGTTTTGCCCAACTTTCCCTCTATGTATGCTATGGTTTCAGGTCTGATCTCTAAGTCTCTTAACCATTTTGAGTTGATTTTTGTACATGGATTAAGGGAGTTTTCTTGGTCCATTTTTTGCATGTCTTAGTCCAATTTCCCCAGCACCATTTATTGAAGAGGCTATCTTTGTTCCAAGGTAGCTTTTTACACCTTTGTCAAAAATTAGTTGACTATATATGTGTGGTTTTATTTCAGGACTCTCAATTTTGTTCCATTGGTCTGATTGTCTGTTTTTGTACCAATACCAAGCTGTTTTAAGTATTATGGCTTTGTAGTATAGTTTGAAGTTTGGAATTATAATACCTCCATTTTCTTTTTTTTCTGGTCAGGAGGCTTTTTGATATACGGGGTCTTTTGTTATTCCATATGAATTTCAGTAATTTTTGTTCTATCTCTTTAAAATTGTCATTGGGATTTTTATTGGGATTGCATTGAATCTGTAGATTGCCTTTGGTAGGATGGTCATTTTGATAATATTAATTCTTCCAATCCATGAACAGGGAATGTCTTTCCATTTCCTTATATCTTCTATCTCTTTTAGGAGTGTTTTAAAATTTTCTTTGTATAGTTCTTTAACATTTTTTGTTAAGTTTCTTTCCAAGTATTTAATTTTTTTTGGTGCGATAGTGTATGGGGTGTTTTTTCTGATTTCCTCTTCCTCTGCTTGACTTTTCGCATATAGGAAAGCCACTGACTTCTGTGTGTTGATTTTGTATCCAGCTACCTTACTCAACTGGTCTATTATTTCAAGAAATCTTTCTGTGGATTTTTTGGGGTTTTCTATATAGAGAATCATGTCATCAGCATATAATGATAGCTTCAGTTCCTCTTTACCTATTTGTATCCCTTTTATGTCTTTCTCTTGCCTTATCGCCCTAGCTAGGACTTCCAGTAAATGTTAAAGAGTAGTGGGGAGAGTGGGCATCCTTGCCTGGTTCCAGATCTCAACTGGAATGATTTTAGTTTTTCCCCATTTAGGATGATTTTTGCCAAAGGTTTGTCATAGATGGCTTTTATTATGTTGAGGTAAGTTCCTTTAATCCCTAATTTTTCAAGGGCTTTTATCATGAATGGATGTTGGACTTTGTCAAATGCTTTCTCTGCATCTATTGATATGATCATGTGGTTTTTGTTTTTTTCTTTGTTGATGTGGTGGATTATGTTAATTGATTTCCGGATGTTGAACCATCCTTGTGCCCCT
>PVHY01010800.1:0-50395 GCA_004024945.1 Uropsilus gracilis
GGGCTGGGCTGGGCTGGGCTGGGCTGGGCTGGGCTGGGCTGGGCTGTACACAAAGAGGGTAGCTTGAAAAAGCACTTCCAGGAATTCTGATACGTTCCCAATGGGCATATTTTCCATCTCTTAAAAATTGCTGGTTTATTTTTAAACACCATAGTAATTTTTCTCAATGCTCTTATTTTGCGATTGACCACCAGTTTTTTCGACACTTTCAATTTTTCCTTGATTTGTTCATCACTCTGTTTCTAGAATAGTTTGCTTCATTTAACAGAATATTTAACAAAAGTGAAGGTGTAAATTGTGGTTTTCTCTTTAGTTGCGTGACAAGAAATTTGAAAATACTTTTAAAAATCAAGGATAGCAAAATAGAATCGTCCAAAGGTGACTTTTAAATTTATATTTTAAAGCAGTATGCTAGTATATCAGGCCTTGCTTTTTGAGAAGTGTGAAGAAGCATTGCAAAGTGAAATGCATTTATTTTTTCTTTCAAGTGGAGCTCATGTCTCATAGGAAATTTGAAGAAATCAAGAAGGCTAATCAAGCAGCAGCCAAGAAACTTGTGGAAGAACACTTTAGCTCTTCATCTGAGGAAGAAGGGGATGAAGACTTTGAAGGAAAATGGGGAAAAATAGTTGCAAACACATTTACAACTTACACTACTCAGACAGGTACTAGACTTTGACTTTTTTATATCAGTGGAAATACATTCCTGACTTTTTTGATAACACCTTTACTTGATGTGGAATATTTTTTGCTTCTTCAGAGTGAACATTTTGTGTTATACTGTTGAATTTTGTGGTTTTGAGTTTATATGACATGGATCTTCTGTGAAGCATATAGCATGGCAGTGTCTCCTAACAGCCCTAGAATTTCTCTAAGTGTTAATTGGCACTTATCTAGAATATTGAGGGAGATGCCAAAGCTACCTTGTGATGAGTAGATCAGATGATCCTTGTTCTTTGACTGGATTTGCGAATTTTGGACACTCCTTTAAATCTGTTCATTCTTTTCTCTTTTCATCAGTGTATTTTGAAGTCAATTTCATCCATTTTATGTTTTATAACTTCTAATTTTGATACTTTTAAAAAACAATATTTCCACTCCAAGTGAATTAAATTGATCATTTAATGAAATACTGTCAGTATAGTTGCTAGCATGTAAATGCTCAGTAGTTGATTAGAGAGAATACAGTCCAGTAAATTTTTCCAAGAAGTTCCTACTGTCTTTGTAAGCAGACACAGTGAGCATAAGGAAACAAGCTTGCTGTACTGCAGTGATTTCAGCATCTTTCCATTCATCAAGTTTTGCTAAGAATACACTGTCAGACAGATGCATAGTCATGTTGATGTTTAGGTCAAATAGCTCTGCCAAACTTGGTTTCTTTTACTTTTTGTGATATGTTCTCCCTAGTTCCTTTACTTCTACTTTGTCCCTACCAAATTTGTTAACGACTATAAAAGCAGTAAAAGCAGTGAGAGAGGGCTCAGTGACTGTTTTTGAATCAACTGCGTAAGTCTTAATGCGTGGACCTTTATTGATGTTTTTAAACCTCTTGTTTTCCCAGCTATGTTTTGAGTAACATATTGTCACACAGTTCCCATATAATGTGGTATTTCTAGAGAGTTTGTGTTATTTCCGAATATTGACTAACAACCCATTTTCGATTTTTTAAATTTCAAGATGGAGATCCACATGAATTAGAGCGAACAAAGCAATATGTAAATGAAGCTTTTCAAACAGGGGCAATGACATGCTTAATTTGTATTGCCTCAGTGAAGAGAAACCAAGCAGTAAGTTTTTCTCCTTTTGTATTAGTTTATCTTCCTCCAAACTCACATTTACAATCTTTAACCAATTATTTTTCTCTTGCTTATTTTCTTCTAAAAATGTTTCATTTCAGAATTTTATGTCTGAATTGATCTTCATTTTGTAAGTATTAGAAAATTACCACAAAGTAAGCATCCAGTATTTTTGCACTATTAATGTGACTGAAGCAAGCGCTTTCAGTTTAATGAGTGTCAGTTAGGTAGGCATTTTTATAGTCTGTATTTTAGGAATCCCACTGATACTTACATGTTAAAATGTACTATATTTCATTACTTTTAGTAGGCTTTAAAAAAGGTACAATGGTCCCTGCCTTCAAGGAAGTAGAACCTAGCATTGATTCTTAGGATTATTTAGTGAGCTTCTCCTGTGTTGAGTGCACTGTGGAAAGTGACTGGGTCTTGGGAGAAATGGATTCAGACATAACTTGTACTTACAGGAGCTGTGGTCTAATGGGGAAGCTCTGTATTTGTAAGGTTAAAGGACATTAGTGAAACAAGAGGAAGTGATTACTGAATATAATTCTCAACATTTAAACCTTAGAGTAATTCACTGCTATTATAGCAGCATATCCCAGAGAAGGAAAACCAAGCCAGCTGAAATGAATTGGTTGTGTAGTTATGTAGTGTGAATCAGAAATTTGACATACATGGGTTAGGAAAGTTTAGCAAAAGGCATGGCTGCTGGAATTCACATCTGGTTGTCTTACTCTGACTTCAGCTTCAGTGAATCGTCTTTGCATGTCGGTGGATACAGTAAAAGGCATGTCTCCTAGTTCTTGAGAGAGTCCCTTGCAGGGTTGAACTTGACTTTTAGCCTCATCACCTCAACAGTCTACCATTTATTTGCATATCCTCTTCCCTATTTTATCCCCTCACTCCTGCATCCTACTTCTTTTCTCACTCACAGTTTTGAAGGAGGGGAACTTGAAATAAGAAGTGGAATTCTTTTAAAATATTGTTGCCATCTTATGCGATAAATGCTAGATATTTGATTTTATTAAATAATTGAAAAATGTTACAGTGAACAGAAGAAATGCTTTTTGTCAGTCATATCAAAATGCTGGCAGGTTTTAAAAATTAATTTACAGTTGTTCCTTAAGCTTTGAATGGTATATATTCTCAAGTTGCTCATCTCATTTTCAGATTGAGCATTATTAAATACTAGACTAATAGATTTTACTTAACAAGAGCTATTAGAGACACAGATACCTATTTGTGTAAGAGTGAATGTTTAAACTATGTAAAACAAAAAAGGCTAAAGAGATATATATCAGGACAGTGTGACCTCGTTTTTAAATTATGAAATAAAAGTTAAAAAAAAAATTGGAGACCATCCAGAATGTTAGCAATAGTTATTTCTAACTGAATGTGTCTGAGTGATTAAAAATTATTCTGGGTGATCAATAGTTTTCATTTAAAGTATTCCTTCAACCATTAATTTTATTAAGAACATATTATATTAGGAGCAAAGATTTTTTTCTTTGATCCTTTAACTTGAAAATAATTTAGTGTGATGCTGACTATAAAATGTTATGGGATTATGAAAGAAGATCATTGTGTACATATTAATTTTTGATAACTTTGTCTTAGGTTTGGAGTTGTTCAGGATGTTTCTGCATATTTCATATGCCCTGTATCCAGAAGTGGGCTAAAGATAGCCAGTTTTTGGTATCTTCTCCTTTGACTGATGATGACTTTGGAAAGAAAGATTATCCTTGGCCTTGGTAACTTTTTCTAATTAGTTGGAATGATAAATTGTAAAATTAATGAAAATTGTAATTCATAATTTGCTTTGTTGGTAGTTTCAGTATACATAGTGGCTTTCATTTTATCATTTGATTGTGAAGATATGGGACTTTGGCAATGATCCCCGTCCCTGTTCTCTACCCCACCACCGATTTCTACAACTACTTTTCAATAACAAATCCATTCAAACTGTTTTTTTTTCCCCCTGAAAAACAAGTTATTAATTTCCCTTTTTAAGAGCCTTCCTTTCTTTTGGGTAGATTAGAATTCTTTATGATTTCAGTGCCTGTCTTCTGGAAGTAAATGTTAGTATCATGTTGTACAGGTAACACATGGTCATCTTACTATTTTGATCATAGACTTCCCCATTTTATTTTCAAAAGTTTTCAGAGCTACAACTGTATCTTACTTGATCTTATTTTTTTTACATTTTCATTAGCTTGACTAATTATAGATGATTATTTATGATCTTGAATTTCTGTTATATTTCCAAAATGAGTTGAATAGTAGACATTTCATATTTCTGCAACAAAAGGAAATAAATTATCCATATTGACAGCCCAGAGAGTAGATGTATGTTAAAGTCATGAACCATAAACTTTAGGGACTTGGGTTCACTTTTGTAACATATTTTATACTTGTAGTTTTGTGTTTTTTTCTTAGCGAAGGTTCCCAAATCATAGAGTCTGGCCTCAGAAACACAAAGCCACCTCAGACCTACTGTCCCAGTGTTACTGCCACAAATAAGCTTTGTAGTCCATGTTTTACATTGTTAAGAAAGAAAATAAATGATAGTATTAAGAATGATTTTTTAAAATCCTCGTCAGGGTACAGTTAGAACTTGACAAAAATGTTAATAAATTATTAGTTTTGTCAGTATCAGACATATAAAACTCCTGTTTCCACTAAAATATTGCTTATTTATGAATAAGGTATAGCGTAATCATTGCATTGTTGGCATGCTATTTTAAATAAAGCTCATGCATTTTGCTTATATTGCCTTTATATTACCCCCAGTCTTCTGGAAAAATCAGTCTGAGTGTTGATACGCATTTTTAAGATGATGAGTTGCTTTTTAGCCATCCATAGTTAAGTTCATTTAAAGCACCCCCCCACACACACACACACACTAGCTTAGAGGAGTAATTGTTATTAGTAAAAGATTATTTGGCTTCTAATAAAATGTTAGATTTTTACTCCAAATGAGACATGGTATTTTGCTTTTGAGTTTTAATTACAAGAACAACTATCTTTTGGTTTTTCTGAATAAATGGCACTTACTTGAAATAGAGCATGTCCTCAGGATAGTGAAAGTATATTGAGATAAAGAAATCCAGGTGATGTTGTGAAACTTTTTTTTAGGATAGTATATTCATACGTTGGGGGATAGTTAGGGTTAAAGCATCTTTTAAGAATGATCTGTGATCTACAGTGAATTTGATGGAGCTGATGGTTAATACTTTTAATACCATAATTTATCTTAAACTAGCTATTTAAAAATATTTTTGCTTTATAGCAAAGTGTGTAAAAAAGTGTGTTTCTTTGACTCAGGAGTCTTTAAAATGTAACTATTTCATATTAGATAGAATATAGGAATATGAAGTTTTTTCAAGTATTTTTCCATTTAATTCTAGATCTTAGTCATGTTTGTTGCTGCTATATTGCCTTCATATATTCTGGTTTCTCTTTTTCTCTTTGCTGTTGCTAGTATATTATACATATTGTAAATCATACAACCAAACACTGAGTTTTGTAAAAAGTGGCATGGATACAAGAGTAAAATTTAGACAGTGGTAAGCCAGTGTTACTTTCTTTTTTGTAGTTGTTTCTTAGGTATGTGCTGTTTTCTACATGTGTGCTGTTTAATACACATAATACAATAGCAACTAGCTGTGAGTGGTTATTTTAATTTTTTAAAAATTATAAAACATTCTATCCTTCAGGCATATGCATGAACCACATTCCCATTGCTCACCTGTCATGTTGCTAATGACTACTTTATTAGTGTGGGTAAAGAGCGGTTCATCACCTCAGGAAATTGGACAGAACTGTTGTAGATGTTTGAAATCAATTTTAGTAAAAACCTTGCTTTTTACTAATAAAATGATAAACAGACTGCCTTAATGAAAACTATTTGACTATATTTTCTTTTACTAAGTGTAGTTTACTTCTGGTTTTCATATAATTTTCAAAAATGAAAATAAGCTTTAGTCATTTTATTTTGTTTGTAGTCCAAAATGTAGGTTTGAATACAAACAGTCTGACACACCTACCAGGTACTATTGCTATTGTGGAAAAGTAGAAGATCCACCTTTGGATCCATGGCTTGTACCTCATTCGTGTGGCCAAGTATGTGAGAGAGAATTCAAACCTCCTTGTGGTCACAAGTGTTTACTTCTTTGTCATCCAGGTAAGATTTATTTAGATTGTATGGGGGTAGAGTGTTAAGTTTTTAAAGATGTGAAGCAAAGAGAAAGTGAATATTGAGTTCAGAGTTAAAGTTTATGAAAGAGAATGCTGAAAAGCATTTTCTTTTAAAATATTAGTGAAGAAGCTTTAGAAATTGATGGGTTTAGGAACTGAATGCTTTAACTTTGGACTTAGAATTTTTCCCCTTTCATTGTATTCTAGGTCCCTGTCCTCCTTGTCCAAAGATGGTCACGACTACTTGTTACTGTAAGAAAGGAAAAGCTATCCCTCGTAGGTGTAGTGCTAAGGAATGGTCATGCCAGCTGCCGTGTGGGCGGAAGTTGCTCTGTGGACAACATAAATGTGAAAATCCTTGTCATGCAGGTAAAAGGTCATAGCTCTTGGATGTTCTGACTATAGCAAAACTCAGAGCAATTGCTGTTGTTTTCATATTTCTGTACTAATTTATCGTTGTGATTTTAGGAAGTTGTCAGCCCTGTCCAAGGGTTAGCAGGCAGAAGTGCGTCTGTGGCAGACAAGTAGCTGAAAGAAGCTGTGCTAGTCCAGTATGGCACTGCGAGCAGGTAAGCGGTCCATGTATTTTAAGGTGTGGGAATTAGCGCAGAAAACATAAGCTCTTGGAGATCCTACCTAGAATTTAATTGAGTGAAAATTTTATTTAAGTTGAATAGCAACTTAAATTATGTTCATGTTTTAAGAAACTGTTTTCCAATTAGAGAATTGGGGTATTTTTTATTGTAATTACTGGAGGGAGTTTTTGATTTTTGCTTTTTTCCAAATTATTATTTATTGATTTTTGGATTTAGTATGTACATATTCTTTCTCTTGCTGGATCTCTTTTCTTCAGCCAAAACCCTTCTCCACTTCTTGGGTTATTTCAGTTAAGGAAATAGGATTGATTTGCCTGTCCTAGAATTGGCATGGGTTTTACCATTTGGATATCTTAATGGCTAGCCACTTGAAGCTGTATGTACTTTTATTTGAAGTTACTTTTTAAAAATTAATATATAGTAGGAAAGATATCTTTATATATATATATGTATATACATATGTGGGTGTCTGTATCTGTGTACGTATATACACATATGATACTTCATAAGCTATATAGAAAAATAGCATAAGGAACATATGGAACTGCTTCTTTGTATTTGAAAAATGGTTATGCTACATGCAAAGTCTCTTGTTAATTTTAAGTCCTTCACTACTGCTTATTGCATTTTATTTTAGGTTTGTGGAAAAACACTGCCATGTGGTAATCACACATGTGAGCAAGTTTGCCACATTGGTGCTTGTGGAGATTGTCCTCGGTCTGGGAAGAGGTTCTGTCCATGTCAGAAGTCAAGTAAGATTTGTTAATTAAACCTTTAATGTGATTATCCTAGCTAGAGTATTTCCTAGTTAAGTTTTGTTTTTCTAGGTGTTTATAGTGTAACTTCAAATCATAATACACATTTGCTATTGAATTTTTTTTTTTTTTTAATTTACATGAGCGGTCAATAGGTAGTGAATTAAAAATGCAGGCTTAGAGGTCAGGTATATCTACTTGAAATTCTTCATTCATGAACACCATTTCCTGAGCTGAGGATAGTAGTAGTAGTAGCAACAATAGCAGTAGCAGCAGCAGTGGCAGTAGTAGTAGTGAAATGATTGTGAGAATTAAATGATAAAGTGTGTTTAAAGTATTTAGTGTATTGGCTAACATGTAAAGGAAAACTAAGCTGTTGTCACTGTTGTGCTTTTGTGATTGAATCATGTCATGCGAAGTCTTTCGTTTAAGTCCTACACGAATGCTTATTGTATTTTATTTTAGGTTTGTGGGAGTTTAGAGAGTTTAGTTTTGACTGCCTTTATCTCAAGGTGTTTACAGGTTGAGTTTGCTTCTTTGTACCAGTACCCATGCATGTATTTATAAGATTATTGCCAACACTTCCTCTGTTAAGGATGGGTGTGTTAATATTTTTAAATTTACTGATTTTCTTAGTCCTCTAAAGTTAAGAACAATTTCTAAAAATAGTTCCATATGTTGTGGAGTTCTTTTAGAGATGTATATGATCTACCCCAACTTTTATGTAGTGCTGTGCTTGAGTATTGTAACTGGTCAGGTCAGATTTTCTTGAAAAAGTATAAACTTTACAAATATTAGGAGTTGCTTTCACTACAGTTAAATTTTCCCATTGATCATGTTGATGCAAAAATTCATGGTGCGGAAAGACTTTCTTCAGTAAACCAAAAGACCATGGCATGTTACCTATGCTTTATAATAACACATCTTTTTTAATGCCAAATTCCTTTAATGTGTGCTATTTAAAAAAAGTTATCACCTGTTTTTTCTCCGTCCACCAAACCACCGTGCCCATACCCATACCTGCCTCCCTCTCCAATTCCCTTCCCCTTGTTCCCTCTGGTAATTATTCTTTTTGCTAAGTTCAAATTTTTACTCCTTCTGTTGTTAGCATGTATATATATTTCACAGATGAGTGTAACCATCTGACCAGTCTTTCACTTTTGACTGATTTTACTTAACCTTGAGTCTAGCCATTTTGTCCCAGGTGCCATCTTTCTTCACAGCTGTGTAATATTCCATGGAACGTATGTGCCACAGTTTTGGTATCTGTTCATCTGTTGAAGGGCACTTGGCTTGGTTCTGTGATTTGGCCTTGTAAACAGTGCTACTTTGTACATTACTGTAGATCAATCTTTTCCTTTTCGATTTTTCATGTTATTTGGATAAATACCTAATAGTGGTATTGCTGGGTAATGTGGGATTTTATTTTTATTTTTTGAGCAATCTGCATACCGTTTTCCACAGGGGCTGTACTAGCTTGCGTTCTCACCAACAGCGCATGAGAATTTTTTTCGCTGCAACCTCACCATTTAATAATCCCATCCTTTTTTATATGGGCCATTTTCTCATTCTCAGGGTTGAGATGGTATCTCAGTATGGTTTTAATTTGCATTTCTCTTATAATAACTGATATTGAACATGCTGTATGCCATCTGAATGTCTTTAGAGAAGTGTTTCTTTAGAGAAGTGTGTATTGAGGTGCTTTGCCCAGTTTTTAATTGGATGTTTTTGAATTATGTGAACACTTTGTGAAATTGTAGATTAATTCTTTGTCCGATGTATGGTTTGCAAATAGTTTTAGGTTTCCATTTTGGTTTTTTTTTTTGTGATGGTTTCTTTTGAACTACAAAGGCTTCTAAGTTTTATATATATAATTTTACTTATTTTTATTTTTTTTTTCCCTTCTTGTGGGGTTGGATTCCCAAATACAGCTTTCTGGTAGATGTCCTGTAGCGTGTTCTGTGTATTTTCTTTCAAGTACTTTATTGTTTTTGTTCTTTAGTTCATTTTGAATTAATTTTTGTGTGTGGAGTTATATATGAGTCTTGTTACATTTTTTTGCATGTGGCTATCCATGTTTCCTGCAACATCTAAAAAGGCTACATTTTCTCTGTAACTGTAACTTCTGTGTTACAGTTTATCCTGTGAGGATACACTGTTCATATTCATATGGATTTATCTCTGAGCTTTCAGTTCTGTTCCATTGGTCTGAGTTTCTGTTCTGTTGTGGTACTGCACTGTCCTGATTCATGCTGCTGCTCACAGTTGTTTGAAGTCAGGAAGTGTGATGTCTCCATTTTTCTTTTTTGCCTCAAGATTATTTTAGGTATTCAGGACCTTTTATGGGTTCATATAAATTTGATAATTGTTATATTTACTTAAGAAAGGCCATTGGATTTTAATAGGTATTGCATTAAATCAGGAAATTGCTTTGGGTAAATTGCCCATTTTAATAATGTTAAGTATTCTTAACCAGGAGCACAGGATAGCTTTCCATTTTTTGTATATCTTATTTCTTTTAGCAGAGTTTTCTAGTTTTCCAGGCCCTTCACCTCCTTCATTAAGTTTATTTCTAACCTTGACTTTTTGTTTTCAGAATTTTCTTTGCCTTGTACGGAAGATGTACCAACTTGTGGAGACAGCTGTGATAAAGTGCTTGAATGTGGAATCCATCGGTGTTCACAGCGTTGTCACCGAGGCCCTTGCGAAACATGCAGACAAGTGGGTCACCTATGAGAGTCATTCTTAAGAGCTCCCTATCATGTTATGTCAAATGTGATCGTTCTGTAACTGTTTTTCATTACTTTGTTTCATAGACATTTGTTACAATTTGCCTGTGAATGTGATCTTAATGGTTTTAATCTGTGGCATTGTTTCACTTTTATTTCAGACTTCTATTAAGTTTAATAGTAGAAATTATTATGATGTGTTTTGTGGAACAAAGTAAGATACAAACATATTTTAGGAAATTCAGCTTTCGTTGTAAAGAGTTTTATGCAAATTAGCTTTTTTTTTCGTTCTTTCAATAATTAAAGAGACTGGAATGTAGAAAAAATTCACAAAAATCAGTCAATAGTGTTTATGTCTTTCTTTCAGGAAGTGGAAAAGCAGTGTCGCTGTGGAAAGCATACGAAGCGAATGCCTTGTCATAAGCCTTATCAGTGTGAAACTAAATGTGTTAAGATGCGTGACTGTCAGAAACATCAGTGTAGGAGAAAGGTATGTAGAATATGTTAGGGAAACTTATTTATATGTTCTCTTGATTTTTCTTTTTGGGCCTGTGATAAGTCCAGTCAGGATGTATTCCTCAGATGTTCAGGTGTATTCTTTGCTTTCCATATGAAATATTAAAAAGTATCCTAGAGTAATCCTGATTGCTTGTGTTAGTTGTATATCTTACCAACCTTTTCATAGCAAGGGTCTCTATTTGTCCATTGCATAGTTTTCCCAGCTTGGTTCTTGGACTATTTCTATTCCTTAACTTTAAAATATCATAGTAGACATTTGGTGATGAGACTTTCATTGTTCAGATCTTATTGAATAGGTATTTGATTCATCATATCATCAACTGAGTTGTGTTATTGAGGTTTAGATTTGCAGTGTTAAAGCCCCTTCTATCATTACACATTAATCCCACTCTGGTAAGATTCCTTATCTTTAAATGTGTAGAAATACAATGACTTTTCAGCTTTTCTTTTGGTGTTAACACTGTATCTCTTATTCCATTTAATTTTTTTTTTTTTTTTTTAAATTATTCAGCTTGGCTCCACTACTGAAGCAATAGATCTTCTTCTAAGTTCACAGCTTGGTTCTGATATGATAGGAGATTCTGAGAAACAACCTACCTAGTCTTATTTTATCTCTGGAAATGGGTCTACTTGCTCCTTCCAGTTCTTTCTGAGGGTTTAGAGAGGTTCTCTCTCTCAAGTGCTCACTAATTCTCAACCAAAGATTTATGGGATCACTTCTGTAGTTCTCCAGTAACTTTTCTTGTGCTGCTGTCACTTCTCTACAAATTCTACCCACACTGGCCTCTCTGAAGTATGAATTTTGTTCACAGAACTTAGTGAGAACCCAGGACTCCTTTTGTGATCTTCCTTGTGCTGCAATGTGGAAACTTCTAAGTCTAATTGGTGCTTTTGTGGAACTTGTCTTGTTTTTCTTCTCTTGGGTTCACTGTCCTGAGCTGCTTTATTATCTGATGTCTGAAAACTGTTGCTTTTTATTTTTTGTCTGATCTCATTATTTAAGGCAGGAGAATAAATTTTGTCATAGTTTTTCCATCATGGTAAGAATCAGAAATATCTGAAAGATTATTCAAGTCAAGGACCATCATAAACTTTTGCCCCACTAGCAGAATGATAGGTGCACAGTTGGGCCTGGTAAATATGTTTATTAAATCAACTCTTTCAATTTTAAGCTTTTTCTAAAAAGTATATTTTGTTTTGAGCTATTTTTCTATATTGAAATTTGTTCTTAAATAGGATGCATTTCAACTTTGAGACAATATGCATTTCCTTTCCAAAGTTTGGATATATAAGAGTAAAAATGGCAACAATGGTTTTATTTTAATTAAATTTTTATTGTATTTTTTTTTAATTGAGGTGACATTGGTTTACAATGTTTTATATGATTCAAGAGTGTAGGAAGTGGGACAGACCATATAGAGAGTTTAGTGCTCATAAATGGATTGGAAATCAGGAAAGTGGCAGCATAAAGGAAGCTGGAAGTAAATAGTTTCCTTCAGCTCTCTGCCTTTCTTTTCTGAGTCCATGGTTTGTAAATTTCCACCAACTTTGAACCCATTTTATTTTAATTCAATTTTAGGAGTGAATAGACTAATTGCCTGAAATGACTCTAGGATCTGAACAGATGCATTCTTTTGGTTAACTCTACATGGATGAATAGAAATGAAATTATCTTGTGGGATTGTTTTAAGTCATAGAATAATTAACTGAAGGGCGAGAAAATTTAGCTTGATTACATTAAATTAGGTCTTTATTTTTAAACTTATAAGTTCTTAATATATAAATCAATAAAAGAATGTTGATACTCTTTATTCTTTCAGTGAAAAGAGATATCTCTGGCTTTCTTTAAGTTCTATAACAGGTAATGACATTCATATTCTGCCTAGTTTTCCAATTACCTGTTCTTTATATATTGTTTTCTCTCCAGTGTTGCCCTGGAAACTGTCCACCCTGTGATCAAAATTGTGGGCGGACTTTAGGATGTAGGAACCATAAATGTCCATCTATCTGCCACAGAGGTAAAATTTAACAACAGCTATGATTATTTGTTTGCATTTACATAGCATTTTATGGTTGATGGAGAGTTTTCATATTTATTTTCTTGATCCTTTAGTATTCGTCAGAAGGCATGGCAGTTAATAATATCCCTATGTAATAGACAAGGACGTTGAAACCAAAGAGAGTTCAGTGACTGATTTAGGGAGCAACATGGTCAAGCAACGTAGTCAAGATTTGAACCCAGACTTCCTGAATATGAAAGTTTTGTTCTTTCTTACCACCATGTTTCCTTATTTCTCTTGACCTTCCTCATAAAGTTTTTCCCCCAGTTTTATTGAGAGATACATGTGTAACATAATGACTTAACTATATCATGAGATGAGTACTGCATCACATCCTTCATCTCATTGATACAGACAAAAAAGAAAAAGAAAAACTTTATTTTTACTTTTAACGAGAATTCTTAGGATCTACTCTTTTAGCAGTCATCGTATATACCATGAGGTGTGTTAACCAAGTCATGGTATTATACATTAATTCCTAGGACTTGCTTAGAACTGGAAGTTTGACTATACCTTCATTCAATTCTTCCCCCTCATTTTTTAAATTAATCAATGTGTTCTTAGGTTTTTATTTTATTTTCAATTTTAGATGTTTACATAGAATTAAATCTAGTAAGGGATAGGTCTACACTAAGGTGGCAGTTTCCAGATTTTTGTTCAAAGTTCCCTTTATAGTCTTTTGGACCCAAAAAACTTTCATTAATGTGGGTTTTAATTTTTTCAACATTTTACATGAAATTAAAATAAAATGTAATGATAATTATTTTATTAAAAAATAGGAATAATCCATTACAGCTTACTTCAGTAACATGTTTTATAAAAAAATTTTTCTGAAAAAATATTGAAAAGAATGGTAATGTCTCACATTTTTGCAGATATCCTTGATGTGTTGCTTAATAGTAGATAGCAGGATTTGTTTATCTGCTTCTGTACTCTGTTATATCACTTCTCATGTAGCTTCTGGAAAAGCTTTAGTATAAGCATTTGAGACTTTGCGTATCCTCTGAGTCTCAGGGGTGCCTAAGTATATTAGACGTAGACAGTTAACTGTGCCATGTAGAGTATGCTGATATGAAATGGAATGTAGTGATGGATAGTGTGAGAGAGTGGAGGGACTCAGTTGAAGAGGTCCTGGCACAAGTTTGGACTCTGCCACTTAGTAGCTGGATAACCTGGGACAAGCCACTGTACTGTTTCCCTTGTCTTTGGCTGGGCTTTAGATGGAGGCAAGATATGTCAGTTAATTTCTTAATCTTCCCAGAAGTCTTACGAGGTATATGGCACTGCTGTTTTGTATAATGTGGAAAAGGGCAATGAAACTATTGGAGCAAAGTCATAGCACTTACTTGCAGGGTCAGGATGAACCCAGAGTTTAATAGTATTTCCATTGTAACCCATCACTTCCACATTAGAAAAAGCATCAAAGCTTGTTAAGCTCATAAACGTTTTCCTGTGGTTGTTCTCTGATTTGTCAGTGCCCCTTAATTGTGAACTAACTTTTCAGTTCTCAACTATTATTAAAAGAATTTTGTTTTCTTTTACAGTCCTATTACATCATCAAACCATTAAATTTTAATTTCATTAACATTCTAAAGTCAGTAGTTAACTCTCTCAAGTATTTTTAAGTATCTGCTAAGTACTAGGCACTGAGATTATATGAGTGGCCAGCATTGACCACGTGTGTGCTCTTAAGGAACTTTCGAGTAATGAAAAAGAGACAGTACTTGTTAATAACCAATATCAGGTCGTAAGAGACAGGTTGCTTTTGTTGGGAAATTTATCCAAAAAGAGTGTGTTTTATGTGCTTCACAAAAAGGAGTGAACTGACTTGTTAGCTGTTTTTACTTCTGTCTGACAATTATCAAATGCTACAGTATAGCAGTAAGAATTTGACCCATCCTTGAAAGCTCAGGTCTAAGGCCAGATACTGAAAATGGTGGGAAAGATACAGCTGTCACCTGTGTCATGGACATGGGAGGATACGATATGGAAGAGCCTGTGGTAGGGTCAGCTTTGACCTTCTGACAGACCAAAGAATTTTCATTTTAAAGCAATAAAAAGATTAGATATATTTTTTCAAATAAGTTGACAAGCTGCTTTTCGATTTATTAGGGATGAAAGGGATTAAAAGTTAGCAAGATACATTTTAAAAACTAATTTGGTCATAGCTTTAAACACTTGATGTCACAACGTCATTTAAAATTAGAGTGGTTGTGAGTTTGGGATTAGCATCATGTTAAACAAAATAAACAAGTAAAACATAATTCGGAGTAAGAAAATGATTCATCTATATCTAGGCAATGTATAGAAGCTATCTTGGAAAGAAGTAGAAAGCAATGACCTGTTGACCTAGTTAATAAATAAATGATTCTTGGTATAACTTGGCCTGGGAGGAAGAGAACTTGCTATCATAAGATATGCAAAGTAAGTTCTGGGTAGATTAAAGATTTTCATAATTAGGGCTTGAAGTATATATACATTAGCGATCACATAGCAGAACATCATGACCTTAGAGTGAGGAGTTTTTTTTATTTTTTGAAGGAAACAGCAAAAGCACAAGCTATGACAAAAGTGTTTTATACATTTGACTTCATTAACCTTAATCATGTCAGTTAGAGCCGAAGGTTCCATAAACTAAGTGAAAGAAGACTGTCACAGAGTGTGAAAAGTAGTAGTAGGGCATATAACCAATCTCTAAAAATAACAGTTGATTTGTAAATATCTAAATGGCCAAAAACATAAAAAGTTGGTCAACCTTATAGTAATCAAGTTGATAAAAAGTTCTTTTAAGTACTATTTTTTTAGCCCTCTGATGACGAAGAAGGTTAGCACCTGGTAATAAATATCAAGCGTTTACTAAGGATATAGAGGAATAGAAATTTTTATGTACTATTTACTTGACAGTTTGGAGTTCAAATCTGGAGAGTCACATTAAGGAGAAGGTTGATAAATAGCTGGTAAAGATATCCACTCCTTACAACACACTTACAATTATGATTTGAATAGAAGTATGCATAAAAATAGACCAAAAAAGATTATTGTTTTCAGTAGTTTTTCCAATTTCAAAGAAAATTCAACAACTTATTATTGAAGTACCACTGTAGTCCAGAAAAGTATATGAATCATAAGCACACAGTTTGGTGTGCTTTTTAGACTACACTTAACTATGTAATTAGAACTCATTGTTAAACAGAAAATTTTCAGTATTTCTGTAGTCAAATGCTCTACCACTGAGCTATACCCCCAATTTTCAGTATTTCTAAAATACCTCCTCGGCTCCTTCATAGCGGTCATCCTGATTGTAAGCGCTACACGTTATTTTCCCTGTTTTCGTAAACAGTCATCTGCTACATACTCGGTTTTCTTTTGCTTAGTGTTGTGTATGTGAGGTTCATTCTTAGAGTTTGTTCATTCTCATTGTAGGGTTTACCATTGTGCAAGTCTCCTAAACATCAGTTTTCCTCATAGGAATTTGGATAACTAAAGGAAAAATTTTTTTCTTTGACATTTTTTTTCAGGCAGTTGCTATCCTTGCCCAGAAACTGTAGACGTGACGTGCAGCTGTGGAAATACAAAGGTGACAGTGCCCTGTGGCCGAGAACGTACCACAAGACCACCCAAGTGCAAAGAGCAGTGCAGGTTAGTACGAAGCTTTGCACCAACTTGTATCTGGTGTCTTACAAAGTTAAATTCGTACTGATTTTTAATAGTGTCAGCATTTTAAAATGCTGATATTCACAGTTTCATTCTTTATGGAATCAGAAGTGTACTTTAGATGTACTTGTTCATATGCATGTGCTCAGTGATGAACAGTAATTTTAAAACCTGTGCTATACAATTTAGTCAGCCACCAACTTGCCATCATACAAGTCAAGAGAAGCATCGCTGTCACTTTGGTTCCTGTCCACCATGTCGTCAGCCTTGCCAAAAGGTTTTGGAGAAATGTGGCCACTTGTGTCCTGCTCCATGTCACGATCAAGCGTTAATAAAGCAGACTGGCCGGGTAAGGGAACGCTATTATTACAAAGAGAGAGCACATCACAGTGGGTCATCTGTCTTGATTTTACAGCCATTCAGCAAGCAATGATTAAGTTTTTATGAGGTGTTAAGGACTTACTGGGTGTTAAGGAGCTGGGATAAAAAGTAGATGTGGTTTTGTGTCTTAAGAAGCACACAATATAAAAGAAACTTTTTTTTGCAAATAAAAAACATTTATTTTGCAAGTAAATATTTGCAAATATACTGTGATATTTATGTTATAATCATGATATGGATAAATTCAGCAGTCTTCCTTTTTATATTGTGACTTAGGACTATAAATGTCTCCTGGTTTCCTCTTGAATAAGTTTCACATATTCACAGATTATTTGCTATGATTATTTATTATTTATTATAAATAATACTATTTATTATTTATTATTCACAGAGTTTTTACTATGTGTCAACTGTTCTAGCTGTTCTAGCTGTTAGGGTGACAACAGTGAACACAATAATGTTGGGAGTTGGAGTTTATAATTGTGTTTTCTTGTTCTTTTGGTTTATTACTGTGAAGGAGGCAACTGTTTTTATTCTACCATTTCAAAATTTGAGTCTTAGTGTTTAAATTTCAAATGGATGTGGATGTGAACAAGTCTGATAGACTACAAATAGAACAGAATTTCAGAAGCACAGTTTGTTGAAAAGATTCAGCCCTGCTTGAATGGAGGATGCACGAGACTGCTTTCCAAGTTTCTTATAATTGTCATAGAATTTAATCACTCTGGCTTAAAATTGTCATGCATTGTACTTACAGCACCAGCCGTCAGGCCCCTGGGAACAGCTTTCTGAACCAGCATTTATTCAGACGGCTTTACCCTGTCCTCCATGTCAAATTCCTATTCCTACGTAAGTATTAGAACTTTACCTTGAAGAAATAGATCTTATGATTTAGTTCAGAGTGTATCTTGTCACTTTTTCCCCTTTTTCTTTGTTCAGTTCATTGGTGTTTCGATCTTCTCTTCAACCTAGTCTTTCCATCTTCAGCTTCAACTTCTCCACATACATTTTTCCATACTGCTTAAATATCTGTTTGAGGTAGTTTGTTGAGTCTACCTCCAGCTGGAGTTTGATACCCTTCTTCTTTCACATAATCTTGTACTTAAAATTATAATGATACATCCAGGATAGCACCATTTGTTTCTCTGATTGCTATCCAAGCTAGCCTATACGCTTTTGAGGACAGAATAAAACCAGGTTTTAGTTAAGATAAACCTGAAGAAGTTTGTATTTTCAGATGACATTGCATATGGGAAATCATTAGGGTCCTCTCACAGAAGTTTTTTAATGAAATGTTAATAAGTTCAGGAAGGTTATAGGAAAAATGAGTCATTAAAATAGTCTATTTTATTTCTGTGCATTAATAGTGAACAACCTGAAAATGAAATTAAGAAAACTTTTCTTTTGATAGCATCGAAAGGAGCAAGCATGGTACACTAAAAACTTTGTACAAAGCGTTGTTGAAGGAAAGTTAAAGAACACCAGAGATTGGGAGGTACTTGGTACAAATTAAGGGAATAGAATTCAAAGTTCAGAAATAAATCTATACATTTATGGTCATTGATTGTTGACGAAAATGCCAAGACAACTGACAAATGGCTTGGCATTCCCTGTATGTGGATGGGAGGATATAATAATAGTAAGGGCATGTTCAAACCCAGACTGATTGGTGGCTTCAGTGCCATAACAACCACACCTGGCTTTTTTTTTTTTTGCAAAAAATGACAAGTTGATCCTAAAATGCATATGGATCCTAAAACCCAGAAGAGCTAAAATAGTCTTGAAAGTGAAGAACAAAGTTTGTGATTTCAAAATTTACTGCAAAGTTATGATAATCAAGAATAAGCAGTACCAGCATTTGAGTAAGCTTACTGATCAACGTAATAGAATTGAGAGTCCAGAAGAAGTCCATGTGTTTATGGTAAAGATTTTTTGTCAAAGGTGTCAAGGGATTTAAACCGGGGAACTTTTTTTCCAACAGATGGTGCTGGGACAATAGGATATTCACTTGAAAAAAAATGAAATTGGATCCCTTGACTCTCAACATATATAATACTATCTTAAAGTGAATATAAGACACTAAGTAAGAGTGAAAGCTATTAAGCTTAGTTGAGAGCATAGGGTAAATCTTTGTGGACTTGAATTAGGCAGTGGTTTGTTAGATATGGCACCTAAAGCAGAAGCAGTAAAAGGAAAATACAATTGTATTGAACTTCATGAAAATTAAATCAGAGGATGATGTCAAGAGATTGAATTTCAAAAAATTGAAAAGACAACCCACAGATGGGAGAAAATATTTGTAAATCATCTAGTTAATGAGTATATTATTCAGGATATATAAAATAATCTTTAAACTCAAAGTCAGAAAGATAACCCAATTAAAGAGTAGACAAAAACTTTAAATAGACATTTTGACCAAAAATTATCTACACAGTGACCCACATACATATGAAAAAAGATGTTCAATATCATTAAGTACTAAGGGAGATATAAATCAAAACCTCAGTGAGATAGCTATTTTACACACACTAGGAAGTCTAAAGGTTTACGGTAAGTAGTGGTAAAGATAAGTTGGAACCATGACGCATTTCTATCGAGAATGTAAAATCACGTAGCTACTTGGAAATTTCACTCTATATTGGAATGACTAAACTCAGCAATTAATAAATAGAGAGTGTCTGGGTGAATTAAAAAACATACCCCAGGTTTCTGCTGTCTTCAGGAAAAGCATGTGAGCTCCAGTGACAAACACTGGCTTTCAGAATAAAGAATTGGGAAGCAATCCTACAGGTTAAGGGGACCCACAGGAAGGCAGGGACCTCATTTTATACCTAAGCAATGTAGTAATTTAATACTTATATTAGCATAAGCTAAATTACCAACTAGCACAGGTGACAAGAAATAGGGACACTACGTAATGATTAAGGCAACAGTACATCAGAAAGACATAGCACTCAGCAATGTACTAATCAAATAAATGAAGGAACACCAAAATATATAAGACAATTATCAAATTTAGAAACAGAAGCTGAAAAAATGCAGCTTCCACTCTCATAAGGAAATTGAAGCAGTCATCAAAACTCCCAAAAACAAAAATTCAGAACCAGACTGTTTCATGGGTGAATTCTATTAAATCTTCAAAGATGAGCTAATACTAAGCACATTTAAATATTTGAGAAAGAGGGAATACTCCCAAATATGTTTCATGTGTTCATATTAATCTTAATAGCCAAACTAGACAGTGACAACAGAAAAACGAAAACTACAGACCACTTTCCATAATGAACACAGGTGCAGAAATACTCGACAAAATCTTATTTGAGCTGAACAATGCATTAAAAAAGATTAGATATCATATCCAGGTGGTATTTACACAGGAACACCAAGAATGGTTCAACATCTGAAAAATCAATCAATGTAATTCATCATACCAATAAGGAGAAAATAGAAACCATATTATGTGTCAATAGATGCTGAGAATGCATAAGATTCAATAATCATTTATGCTGAAAACCCTCAAAAGGGAATAAATAGACCATATCTCAACATATTAAATGCTACATATGAAAAAGTCACAGCTAACCTAACGGTTAATGGTGAAAAACAAACCTTTTACACTAAGATCTGTACAAGAAAAGAGGTCCACTTTCACCACTACTGTTTAGCATAGTATTGGGATTCCTAACTAGAGCAATTAGGCAAGAAAAGGATATAAAAGGAATCCAAATTGGGAAGGAAGGAAAGCTGTTATTTGCAGATGATTATATACATAGAAAACACTAATAACTACACTGAAAAACTAATTGAAACAATATAAATCAGTTTCACAAGTGTCACATTATAAAATCACATACAAAAATCAGTTGCTTTCTTGTATGCAGATAGTACACTAAAAGGAAGAAATAAAACTATTTATAATTACACCAACAAAAATTACATACCTAGGACTAAACTTTAGTGAGGAGGTGAAGGATCTATATAAAGAAAATTGACATAACTAACGCTGTGTGATAGCCCTTCTAACTCTGATAAGATTTTCACTGGCATGCATAACAAAATTATTAAATACTTGTTAAAGATATTACTTATCACATAAACTAGTTAAGATAGTTTCTTTTTATAGAGTAGATTGCCTTTGGTCATTTCCTTTTTAAAAAATACATTACTTTTAATGATAATTTAGTCGTGTAGTAAAATAATTCTGAAGGTGTTGGCTGTATTTAGGGTGCTTTTGTTTTCACGCTAGGTAATATAAAAAGTGACATAATGACGCTTATGCCTTGCTCAGTATGACTAGCAGTACAGCCCTGTAGTTGGCTAATTTGGTTAATTCAGTAGAACCCAAGTTCTTCCATTTTATTAGACTCTGTTTCTTATCTTTGCCTCTGGCTGTTTGTCTTTCTGATAAGGTCCCATCTATACTTGGAAGTTTTCAAAAAGAGAAATAGTGTTGCCTTCTGTCATTCATTCTTTTTTTTTAAATGGAGTGGGAAACTTTCCCCACATACCCCCTCACAAAGCTGCTTTCACATTTCATTGGCCAGACTAGGATCTAAGGACTCTTTCTAAACTAGTCCTTGGAAAGGAAACCAATGGTTTTATTTTAATTTTTTAAAAAATCCTTTTTTTAAATATAGATTTAGGTTTATAGAAAAATTTTGCAGAAACTGCAAAACTGCATATGGTCTTGTCTCCCCCGCTGCCCCAGCACACATACATGCACAGCAGTTTCCCCTATTAGTAATATTTTGCGTTTGTGTGGTACATTTTTTTTAACATTTGAGAAGCTAATTATTAATACATTATTTTTAACTAAAGTTCATAGATTATTATGTCGGGTTTACTTTTTGTATGGTGTGGTTCTGTGGGTTTTGACAAATGTCAGGTATTCACTGTTAAAGTGTTGTGCAGAATGAATGATTTCCCTGTCCTGAAAAATCCCTCTACTACATCTTTTTATGCCTAATTTCCATCTCCTCTGAGTCCCTAGCAACCACTGATGCCTTTACTCTATGTAGTTTTGCTTCTTCTAGAATGTCATATATTTGGGATTATGTAGTAAATGGATGTTTCAGCTGGCTCCTTTCACTTATCAGTATGCACTTAAGGTTCCTCCCTGTCTCTTCATGTTTTCGTAGCTCATCCCTTTTTAATCACTGAATAATACTCTGCTGTATGAATGTACCGCAGTTTGCTTACCCATGTACCTATTGAAGGACATTTTGGTTGCTTCCAGGTTTTCTCAGTTATGAATAAAGCTGCTGAAAATATTTGTCTGCAGGTTTTTTTGTGTTGTGGACATATGTTCTCACTTCGTTTGGACATATGTTAAGTAGTACAGTAACTGGGTCCTGTGGTAAGCGTATGTTTAACTCTGCAAGAAACTACCAAATTGTCTAATGACGTGACTGTACCATTTTGCATTATCACTAGTAATGAATGATGGTTCTTGCTACTCTTCATCCTTGCCAACATACGCTATTATCAGTGTTTGAATTTTAGCCGTTTGAATAGGCATAGAGTAGCATCTCATTATCTTTGGCAATTCTTGATGATATGACATTAAGCATCTTATTTTTTGCTTATTTGCCATCTGTGTTTTTTTGCTGAAGTATTTTGTTCTCTGTTCAGATCTTCCTGGTTTTTAAACCATGTTGTTTGCTTTCTTAATGAGTTTTAATAAATAGTTCCTTTTTTATTTTGGATACATGTCCTTTATCAGTTACATATTTTTCAAATATTTTTCCCAGTCTGTAGCTTGTCTTTTCATTTAAGTAATCATTTAATACTTTTTTTTAAACTTATCTGTTCTTCACAAAATAAACTTTGGCTTAAGTCCAGTTTAATCTTTTTTACCCTGTGAGTCACACTTCAGTTGTTCTAACTAAAAAACTGTCACCAAACCAAT
The DNA here is from genome assembly GCA_004024945.1 of Uropsilus gracilis. Lineage (NCBI taxonomy): Eukaryota > Metazoa > Chordata > Mammalia > Eulipotyphla > Talpidae > Uropsilus > Uropsilus gracilis. Next base: position 22,596 of record PVHY01010800.1, read on the forward strand.
TATCATATAGATTTTCTATTATTATTATTTTACACTATTTGGTCTTTTTTCCCATCTTGATTTAACTTGTGGAAAGTGAAAGGTCTGTCAGGATTTTGTCACACAAGGATTTTATTCCAGTATCAACCATTTGTTGAAAAGACTACCCTTTCTCTGTTAATTACCTAATTATTTGTCAAAAATCAATTGACTGTAATTGTGTGGGTTTTTTTTCCGGGCTCTCTTCTGTCTCATCTATTTGTGTATTATTTCACCAATATTACACTGTTTTGAACATTGAACCTTTAGAGTAAATCTTGAAGTTTAGTGTAGCTGGACTTATTTCAGTACTGGATCTGCTTTTTGGTTTTTTATTTTGTTTTTCCCATTTGAAGATCTCTTCAAATCTGTTGATAATCTGCAAGATAGCTTGCTGGGATTTTTATTGGAATTGTGTTGAATCTAGACCAAGTTGGGAAGAAGCAACATTTTAATGATACTCCCATCTTCCTTCTGGCAAATATGGAGCATTCATTTATTTAGATAGCTTTTGATTTCTTTTGTCAGCATTTTGTAGTTTTCCCTATATAGATATCGTACATGTTTTGTTGGATTTGTACCTAAGTAATAATTCATTTAGTGAGCTAATCTAAATGGTAGTGTGTTTTCAATTTTAAATTCCAATTGTTCGTTGCTGATAAATAGGAAGTACTTGACTTTTGTATATTAACTTTGTTCCTGCTACCTTTCTATGGTTATTATTTTCATATGTATGCATTTTTTATTCTTAATGAAATAAACTAGTAGAATTAACATCTCTATTTTATATATTCTTTTTTTTGAAGAATTTGTCTTTTTATCTTGCAGGATATGTCTTGGAAAGCATGAGGTGAGTTTGTACAACTTTTCAGTAAAGTTTGTAAAATATACCCCTTTTAATTGTTAGAGAAAACAAATTCAGCGTATTGTTATTTTAGTGCTATGCTGTTATTTTAGTGTTATGAAGAGTACAAGAATTTTTCTACTAATTTAAAATATACAGTGCTTTTATTTGAGAGTTAGCTATGGCATTATATTCAGTTAACCTTTTAGGAAGACTGCTTTGCTTCTTGGTGTTCGTTTTTTGATAAGTTACTTGATTTTGATAATAACTATTACTTGTAAAAATGTATTATTGCACCTTTTTTGAAACATGTTCTCAAATAATAGGTATTTTGAAAAAGTGGGACAGGAAGTTTTATGTGTGTATATTGCACTGATTTTCCACTTTTGTTGTTTTTTTAAGGTGAATCCTCTGCCATGCCATGCTGTAGGACCTTACTCTTGTAAGCGAGTTTGTGGAAGAACCTTAGCTTGTCAAAATCATACTTGTATGAAAGAATGCCACAAAGTCACGGAACTGGATGGCAGCACTGACAAAAACAAGGTAATAGTTGATTGTCTATATGTTAATAGTGTACGTGCAACATTTTTTAGTAATTTTGTCATAAATATTTTTCCATTTTGCTCTAAATTCTTCTCTCTTCCTGGCCTCCATTCTTTCTCCTTTTCCTCTCTCATGAAGCTCAGCTTTTATAGCTTGATGTGTATTGCGCTATATTTTGTGCTAGCTCATGGCAGTAGTGTTTCAGTGCTGGAAAAATTTACATACCATACCATTTTTTACCTACGATTTGATTTTATGATTAAAGTGCAGAAATTAGTGGGTAGCAGTATTACCCCTACTTCTTTCCATTCAGAACTCTGAAATTAGTCTAGTGCATTTACTATCAGCTGGTCTTAAACCTATCTTTAAACCTAACATCTGTCATCTAACATAAATGGTAGATGATGTTCACAGTTTTAATACATTTATGATCTTTTGTTGAAAGTAGATAGCATCACACATGATGGGTGTGTGTGAAAGAGAGAAATTTACTAAAAGCGTTTTTTTACTGCAGTCTCCTCCCTGAGTAGTCGTTACAACATCACACCTACTACCATCGTATCCAGTCTGTCTTCATAATCCATTTTGCTCCCTCCCTGTTTTTACACAGTTGTACAGATCAGACACAGGAAGCAGAAACATTGCTTGATTTCTTTCTTAACTGCATTGTTCTTGTCCCATATAATATCTTACATTTATCCTCAAAATAGATTCTGAACCTGTTTCTCATAGCCCCTACCACTCACATCCCCGTCCAAGTCACCATCACCTCTTACCTAGTTCTATATCTTCCATACCAACTTTCTGGTCCCACTTTTGTCTTGCCACACTGACTGGATTCATTTGTATACTGAAGAGCTTATACCTCTTCAGTAGTTTCCAGGCACTCTTTAAATAAAATCCATGATGGCCTGTCAGGCTTGAGAGCCATCTCCTTCCCACCTTTCATCCATCATCCTTGCTGCTTGGTTCTGCTTCTGCGCTTGCTGTTTCTTCAGCATTTTAAGTTTGGTCTTACCATGTAGCTTTGGTACTTACTCCTTTTCTCTGGTGCTCTAAGTTTTTGTGGCTCTCTTCTGTCACTAAAATTCTGTGCAAATGTGAACTTTATCAGTCAGATTTTGTTATTATTGCTATCACTTTCTATTATCCTGCTTTATCTCTTTTTTTTTTTTTGTGGCTTTATGAAGGCATTCTCTTTAAATATAAGTTCCTTAGGCCAGACATCTCTCCCATCTTGCATATTCACATAAATGTTTAAGTATGTGGAATTAGTGAATATGCTTTTTAAAATAAGAAAAAAAGTTCTAAAAGAAGGTTCTCATAATTTGAAACTTTTTAATCCTACACGAAGAAAAGAGCTCAGAGTTTTGTTGACATAGTAACTCCTGTAACATAACTATACTTAGAAATGATAATAAAACATATTCAAGACTTAATATTCGTAGTGTAGGTCTCTTATCTTGTGTTCTGCTATAAAAACCTTTAACCTTTCTTAGTGGATGAATACTAGCTAAATCGTTAAATCGCTTGAGCAGGGAGATACCTTGTTAAGTTACACTGAGGTACATTTATTTGTAAATGTGTTGTAATTTTGGTCATTAAAATACATTAAAAAGAAATGAACCTCTGATCGTTCTGTTTCCCCCTCCCATGTGTTTCTCTTTAACAAGATGAGATTAATATCCCCAGAATATTGAATGTTTTAGGAATTTTTATTTATATGTTAACAAATATTTATTTTTTAAGGATAATAAATGACTATGCTTATTGGATAAATGAATTGATAATGTTTTGCTCTATTTTTTCAATGCCTTTAACTGTTCTTCAGAAAGTAATTTACATTTTTAGCAGTGATGCTTCATGCACTTAAGGCCATTTTAATGCTGCAGCAGTTCAATGAGCTTTGTAGACATAAAACTTTTGTGAATTATGGTCATATTATGATTTTACTGTTCTTCATGAAAAAAAGATGAATAGAGGAGTGTACTGTTTCTTACAAGTCTGATTTTAAGAGCTGCAGTAGGGCTTTTGATCTAAGTTCTGTAACGTGACAGACAGTACAGAACCGTTAGACTCCTCTATGTAGGTGGTTGGTTTCCTTGCTGTTCACCAGGCTGGCCCCGAATGTCTTCCGTGTGAGGAAGGGTGCTCCAAGCCACGGCCGCCAGGTTGTGCACACCCCTGTGTTTTACCTTGTCACCCTGGAGGGTGTCCTCCTTGTGTTCAGATGCTGAGAATAAAGTGCCACTGCAAGATCACAAGCCTGTATGTGGAATGTAGGTAAGAGACTGAAGAATGCTCCTGTTTTGCTAAAGTCATTGAAGCTCATTTTATAAGTTAGAGGCTTTTATAGTACACTTTAGAAATATTTTCACTTGTGTTCCTTGGACTCCAGAGGCTTAGATTTTCCCGTGGAGATCTGGAAGGAAGAGATGTCGATTACTTTGCCTTTTAGATAATTCACTCTGATTTTAGCCAAGATAGTTTATTTTTGGGGGCGGGGGGCATTATTTATAATATTTTGCTAGGAAAAAAGTGTCAACACTTTTCCAGAAAGTAGGCAAAGCAGCCCAATAACAGACTTTCAAATACAGTATCAAACTAGAATTCTCTTGGGTCAAAACTTGACTTGTACGTAACTGCCTAGGCATAGTTTTTAAATCATAAATTTAAAAAGTTGGCTTTTGTTACAAATGTTGTTGCAACATTTAACATCCTAGATTGATAACCTTTAATAAATGTAATTTCTTAAATCCAATCCAGTTAATCCAGTTTACTTATGGATGATATAGAAGGGAAAAAATTCCTAATTTTTCCTATTTAATTATTTAACAATTTAACTTGTTCAACTTCATTTCATTCAAGTCTATAAAATAGGGTTTTTCATTTTTATTGTTTATGTAGGTATATGTCTGTATATGTGCGCATGCACACACGCACAAAGATACACAGATACACACATACACATACACATACTTATTTATTTACTTTACATGATTGTAGTCTGGGATTCTCCCACCACCATGTCACTGTCCTCTTGATCTTTTATGATCATCCCTTTGCTGATTTCTCCCTCCATTCCCTCCCTTGCTGGATGCTTTATTTCTGTTGTCATTTTGTTACTTTCAGCTTTTTCTTGACCTTTTGCTTGTTTTCCCTCTATCCCACTATAGTTGAGACCATTCAGTATGTCTTTTTCAAGAAATAGACTTTTTAAGGAAAAAAAAGATAGACTTTTTAAAAGTACATTTTACTCAAGTTAAATTTGGCAGTATGATTTTGTTTGTAGCTTTTTTTTAGCATAAATCATTTTGAAAAATTTGTCACACTCTAGTCTCATGCTTTAATTTTATTTATTTATTCGTTTGTTTGTTTGTTTGTTTAGAGACTAGGTCTCGCTATTTTTGCCCATGGAACTGTAGGCTCACATTGCCCGGGGTACCATGGACTTAAGCAATCTCCAGCCTCAGCTTCCCAGGTAGCTGGGATTACAGTCATGTGCCACCACGCCCAGCTAGTTTTTGGGACTAGGTCTTGCTTTGTTGCCCCGAGCGGAACTCCAAAGGCGATCCCTAGCCCCAGCCGCTTCATGGCTGAAATATACAGGCATGAGCCACTGTGCCCAGCGCTTTAATTTTAAAAGTCAGATTTCATTCATTTTCAACATTAAAATATTTCATTGAAATTTAAAAAATGAAATCTACAATATTTAACTTTGGAAGTTTTGTAGGAAAAGTTAAGAGTGTCATTTTGCTTTATTAATTAGACGATACATGAAAAAAAGTTGTTTTCTTTTGTCTTGTAGAGCCCTACATATCCCCCCCCCCATTTTTTTCTAACCTCTTTTAGATAGTCTCCTATGAGTGACTTGCTTTTTTTATCTTCTTCCTAAAGTGTTGCTTTCCAAAATTGACTTCTGAATTTTGTGTACTTCTAAAATCATTTCCTTAGTTAGAGCTCTGGTCTACCAAGACTTTTTCATTATTCTCACACTTAGAATAGACTTCTTTTTACGGTGTGATATTAGCTCAGCCATCCTGTTTTCTTATTTTTTTCTAGAACTTCACTAGCACTCAGAAAAGACTTGCTATGGGAACTTGAGCAACTTGCTGGGAATTGATATCTATTTTTCTTTTATAGGTAATTTGAAGCCTGTAGATATACTATCTTCTAGTTATGTTGAAGTGATGGGATTTGATTGGTCTACTTATTATTAAAGAGGGGGATTATTCTAGGATAAGGGGTGATGTCTGAATCTGTTTGGATTGAGGGGACTTCATAATTTCAGTTATAGAGAGTACTGTTTTTCTGTTCTGGAACGCATGTTTCTATGTAGTTTTTTAGTCTCAGTATTTACTTTTAGTTTAATGAATTATTTCACATGTCAATTTTCTTAGTTTCTTATAAATTTCTTCTGTGAAATTAGATTTAAAAGACCAAGCCTTGTAAAGTTATATTATTCCTCTTTAAAGTAACAAGGACAAAATTATGTTGACTGTTAGTTCAGAGGTAAGCACCATATTTGTCAGAGTGAAAATGCACATTTAGTAGACTCAACATAAAAATTTTGTGGTATTTTATGAAATTTACCAAGAAATTTGCATGTTAGCTTACGTGTATCAATTTATTATGAAATACTTGAGATAGTAACTTTGACATTAGTGAGACTACAGTTATAATTGGCAGTTATGTGCAGTGAAGTGAAAGAATAAAGGATTGGAAAGGAAAGATAATGGGGAAGAGAAAATTGAGATGTATAATAGTGATTTTTAAGTTGTCACTAATTTAATTTCATGCAGTATCTCTTGCGGTTCTGTTCAGCAACTGTTAGGAAATAGTTTTATTCCTTGGCGCCTTTTTCTGAATTACTCACAGAGTCAGCTATAACAGAACTGACTGATCTAAAATAAATCAATTTCTAACATAATTTACCCAAGAACAACTGAACAAAGCTTTTCTAATAAGCTTATTGTATTTCCCACTAAGTAGCTTAAATTCCTTAATGTGAAGTAACATATTAAGCCTCTTGTTTTTAAATCTTTTATGTTGAGACTTTAAGAAGAATTACAATTATGAATAGATTGATCTATAGGGAAAACTAGTAGTCAGGACTAAGGAGAAGCCAGTGTTTCCTTCCTTTGCACTTCCTTTTTGCAGTGATTATCCTTTCAAGATTTAATTTGTTGTTAGTAAAAAGCTAGCGCAATTGGGTTATCAGAAAAAAAAAAAAATGACAATAACCGGGCACGGTGTCTCGTGCTTGTAAGCTTCAGCCTATGAAGTGGCTGGAGCCAGGGATCGTGGTTCAAGCCCCGTCTGGGGCCCGTAGCGAGACCTAGTTCCAAAACAATAGCTGGGCATGGTGGCGCATGCCTGTAATTCCAGCTACCTGGGAAGCTGAGGCTGGGGGTTGCTTGAGTCTGTGGTACCCCGGGCAACGAGAGTTCCACGGGCAAAAATAGTGAGACCTAGCCTAGTCTCAAAAAACAAACAAACAAACAAAAAACAAAAAAAATTGACAATAATTGTTGCAGAGAATTAAAATATTTCTTAGAAAAATGAAATAACGGGATATATATTGGAAATTATGAATATTTGAGTGCTTTTAAAACTTATTCCTTTTTAGGAAAATAACCACAGCTGATATAAATGAAAAGAACTCCCTCAGTTGTTGCAAAAATCAGTGTCCTAAGGAGGTAAGGTTTAACAGAATCTTTTAGATTGTCTTCTTGAGCGTTATTTCTCTTGGTTTTCTCTTCACTTGTTTGGTTATCTTATTTTAGGTCTTTGTGGACCCCTTATAATGTGGTTGATGTCTGTGAAACTGTAGTACATAGAAAAAGGGTAGATGCACATTTGTTTTTGTGCTCATCCCTTCTCCGATTTCCTTCTCTCCCTGCCCCTCCCCCTCTCTAACTGTATGCTTTAGTTCTGTCGTCATCTTGTTAGTGTTGAATTTTTCTTGCCTTTTTGTTTGTTTTCCCTATATCCCATCTATAAGTGAGACCATCCGGTTTTTGTCTTTTTCTTTCTGCTAGTGTGATTCCTTCTAGGTTCATCCATGTTATCACAGATGCATCCTATTTGTCTTTTTTGATTGCTGAATAATATTTCACAGTGTAAGTATACTATAACTTTTTCACCCATTCATCAGTTTTGGGACATTTGGGTTATTACAATAGCTATATCCTGGCTACTATAAATAGTGCTGCTGTAGACATCTGAGTACAGGTTTCCTTTTGAATTGTATTTTGGTGTCCTGTGGGCAGATTCCCAGGAGTGGAATTGCTGGATTGAATGGTAGTTCCATTTCCAGTAATTTGAGGGTTTTCCACAAAGCCTTCCATAGTGACTGAACCAGTTTGCATTCCTACCAGCAGTTTAAGTGTGTTCCTTTTTCTCTACATCCATGTCAGCACTTGTTGTTGACCTTTTTTGGGGAGGGGCGGGGGTGGGGTAATGGAGCATTCTTATACTGTAAGGTGGTATCTCATTGTGATATTGATTTGCATTTTCCTGATTATAAATGATGTTAAGAGCTTGTTTGGAGGTTCTAGTGGGGGAACACAGCTGCTTGTCTACCCTTAACCTAAGAATGGTCCATCTCTATTTGGAAAGCCCATTCTCTCTGACCAAGTGCACAGCTTCGGGAGGAATGCACATGAGTGGTGAGGGAGGAAGGGAACACCTGCTTAGTCAGCCAGATCAACTGAATCGACCCTGGCGATCATTAGGGTGACAGATGTCGCAGCCAGGTCGGCCTCACAGCCTGTAAATGAGGTTGAGAGATGCACATTTGTTTATGAAATTTGGGGATATCAAGTCTAGGAAGGACTCTGAAAATCTTCTTTTTCTAAAGTGGTTTTACAGGTAGCTAATACATTAAAATTTATGCTACACAGTAAGCTGCTGACCATTATCTCTCCCCACCCCCACTGTTATCACTTAAACTATGAATAGATCAAGACTGGTGTGGGCCATGGACAGCTAGTAAATCCATACTAGGTTAGTAAAAAGCAGCTCTCCATGTAGAACTTTAAAGTTTTTTATCTTGAATTCATTACTAAAAAGCTTTTTAAGACTCTGATGCTTTTATGTACATTGTATTCAAGCAGAAGTATCGTTAAGTGGTTCAGAAAGTTGTCAGAGAACATAAAAACTCAGCAGTGATTTTTTTCTGACAGTAATTTGAGAAAAATAACTGTGTCTCAGCAATTTGAAAGTGAGGGCAGTCCTTTTTGTTGGAATTGTGACCATTCTTTCATTTGGGTGGCAGTCAGTAAAGAGTTCCTTTAGACTCACTTAGCAGTAGTACCTCTTCGAATTCTTCGTCTTTCTACACTACAGTGTGTGTTTCCATCTTATTTAAAGTTAGGAAGAGATGACAATTATAAAAATAGTAGTTAACCCATAATATGTTCTGTTTGTAGTATTTCCTTTTAACTGAAATTTTGCTCACTGGATATCTGTTTAAGAACTGCTGTAATTCAAATTTTGAAATTTTAAAATTTATGTAATGTTTTAAGTAAGAATATCATTTCAAGTACTAAGTGGCTATTTTAGTAATCCTTTGTTATATAAGTGAAAGTAGTTAGGGAGCTTTCAAATTTAATTTTCTGAACTTTTTAAATACTGAGTTTTCCCTTGTTAAAATAAATTTTCTTTTATATAAATCTCAGATTCCAGGTAAAAAGCAGTCAAGAATGTTTAATTTTCAGTCTCCCTCAGTAACTTGATATGGTATTCTGGTTAGAAATCAGATACTAGAATTCAGGAATGCTTATTTACCTTCGGCATTACGATGTATCATCTTTGGTGGGAATATAAATGGATGTGTCCTGTTCATTTAACAGTTTATTATTCTTGATCATGAGTTTTTAGACTGTTCTGGTGCCTTTGGTATTGCTATAATCTACCTGAGTTTTCTTAAAGAAAGAAAGAAGGGAGTGAGGGAGGAAAAGAAAAGAAAGAGGGAGGGAGGGAGGGAGGGAGGGAGGGAGGGAGGGAGGGAAAGAAAATGGAGGAAGGAAGGAGGGAGGGATGGAGGGAGGGAGAAGGAAGGAAAGGAGGGAGGGATGGAAGGAGGGAAGAAGGAAGGAAGGAAGGAAAGGAGGGAGGGATGGAAGGAGGGAAGAAGGAAGGAAGGAAGGAAAGGAGGGAGGGATGGAGGGAGGGAAGAAGGAAGGAAGGAAAGAAGGAGGGAGGGATGGAGGGAAGGAAGAAGGAAGGAAGGAAGGGAAGGGACGGACGGGGACGGGACAGGGACGGGACTGACAGGGAGGGGATGGGGAGGGGATGGAGAAGGAAGACAGTTCTTGGACTGGGAACAATCCAAATGGCTGTTTGGAACATTCTAGGAGTGGACAGTGCCTCTAAAGAATCAGTCAGATTTTTGACCTCTTGACATTGTTCAGGTTCCAGCAATGTTCCCAGTCTCTAGTATTAAGAAGCGTTTCAATAGCTTGTTAAAACAGATAAGTAAGCCCCACATAATAGTTTCCGGTATGCTGGACCTGAAATGAACCCAGAAATTTACATTTCTAATATGTACTTATGCTATGATGATAGTGTTGGTCTGGGCCAACCACTCTTTAAACTCCTATGCTTAATAACTGGTCACACTTAAAAACAGTTGTGCAGATGAACAAATCGGGTATGATGAAAATATATGTTTGCAATTGCTTGATTTTGATTTTATTTATTTTAGCTTCCTTGTGGCCATAGATGCAAAGAGATATGCCATCCTGGTGAATGTCCTTTCAATTGCAACCAGAAGGTAAAACTTAGATGTCCTTGTAAAAGAATAAAAAAGGTAAGTCTTTTTAGTTAGGGAAATATTCTTCTATGTAATTTCTGCTTATTTTGGTAGTTCTTTGGCCTTGTTTTTTGTCTGTTGATTTTAGTACTTATTTTGTAGCATCTTTGTGTTACTGTCTCTTCTAGTAGGTGCCTTTTTGAAAATCAGCTCTGACTGTCGTTTTCTGTAGTTACTAGTGACAGCTTATGTTACAGCCATCTCCTGTGTCCTTTTCTGAAGAGAATCAGTGAGCTCTGGTTTTGAATTCTTTGTTCAAGGAATAAAATATGAGTGATAACGGTAGTGTCTTGGCATCAGAACTGGTCTGGAATTAAGTCATTGCTCCTATTTATGAAGCCTTTTTGCTAATAGTATTATGTTTAGAAGTGTTGCCTTAAAGAGACCTTACATGCACAACCTTACAGAATTATAAATTAACATTCAGACTTGAGGAGAGTTCACTTTAGGATAAAGTGGCAGCAATGAAAGTAAATTAAGAGCAAAAACCAATGATTGTTCAGCTCTCTGGAAACTGTGTACCATTCAACAACATTTATGGAGGAAGAGACTCTGGATTCTCAACTGTCAGTGGCTGAACATTTATTTCCTTGACTTCCTTGTTGACGCTGTTGGCTCCTTTGAAGCTTTTTCTTTCTTGACCTTTGATTTTTCCTGAGTTAGAGTTGTAACTCCTGCCCCTCCTTTGAATTCTTAATGTCCTTACCTAAAATGATTTGTTTTTCCTTAAATCTAGTCCTTTCAGATCTTTTCAGCCAATAAATATTTATTGACCATCGTTTGCTTTTACGAGGGATCCGTGGTTTTTATTTTCACATCTCTTACTTCCATTTCTTGAGAGAGTACCTGGCAAGCACTGCGAGTGGGCTCTGCTCTGGTGGGGTTCTGTGGTGCTTTGGTGCAAGGTGATCCTATATGTGCAAAATACCAACCATATAAATCAATTGTACTTCAAAAACTTCATTAAAAAAAAAATCATAAATATGATTCTACCAATTAAGTAAAATTTGTGCGCCTGACCTCTTCTGAAGTTGAATTCCTAAATTTTGAGAGTTGAAAGTTAGATCACCTTTATGTGGGAATCAGTACTTACGCTCCGTTTAAATTGAGGTGGCTCTCAACTTCTAATTCCATGTTACTCTTTAAGTGCTGTTTCTCTTAGGAAGATATGGGCCCTCCTTCCTCTTGACTTTCTTTATACACATAACTCAGAGTTCTGTGCTCCGAGGGATGACTGTACCCTAACTTCCTCATCTGTAAAGTAGAATTGATCCATAGACTAATTGAGCAGTCAGGAGAGGTAATGTTGATAAAGATCTGGCACATTGTTGCTATGTTTAATAAGTAGTACAGCTACCGTTAGTTTAGAACTCACTGTTATATACTCTTTATTGTGGGTTCTGTCCCTGGTAGTGCTTGGCATGTAATAGATACTGGATTACCTTTTAAATGAAACAAGATACTATCTTTCTTCAGACTCTAGACATGTCCACAGGCACACACATTTATTTTTGTGTTTTATGTTTATTGATGTCATTTTTCTTGACTGTCCATGGAAGACAAGATCATATTTATCACTAACCTCACCCAAAACGGAAAACCCTGCTAAGAAATATTTCACTCACGTTTGTGCACTTTGCTTATAGGATTTGATTATCTCATGTCTTAACTCTGGTTGATTTGAACTAAACAACTACTCTGGGGATATGGTGGAAAAGGAGAAACTGGTAGGAGTAGGTGCACAGGGCAAAAGTGACCCCAGTAGCAACTAATAGGGAATGAATAAGAGATAGACAAATATATGAAACCACAGTTGAACGTATTTCAAATAAGGTCTACTTTATTAAGTAATAATGGAAATTGCTTTTGTGTTGATATCAACTCATCAAGCTTAAATTATTTTGCCACAGTATACAGATACTAGCTTTGTTATGAAAGTACAGATATTAACTTTAGAACGATTTTCATTTAAACTTGTTAAAAGAGGTTTTTAAAGAAAAAGCTTTTCTTAAAAAAAGTTGAGGAAAATCTATAGCTTCTCCAGAAACTGAGAACTGCACTGCCTGAGTTGGTATCTCCTAGTCACATGCAGCAGTTTAAATTGGGATGAGTGAACATGAAATGATAGCAAACTTTCATTTCCCTGATTTCAGCGAGCTGGGTTTAGAGCGCTTGGTAGCCATGGGTGGTTAGTGCTCCTCTTACTGGGAAGAACAGCCACTGGAAATTTCCATGATGTCAGAGACCTGTTGGGTGACCCTGCTCTCGAGCATTTTATACCCTGGAAGCTTTAGAAGAGTAGAAAGACTCAGTAAAGAAAAATAAAGAATAAAAGTAAAACTAAAGCTAATAGTAACACTAGTACATTTTAATTGAATGAGTTCATTCATTTTATTGCAGTTAAGAGAAAATAGAGTAATAATAACTATTTGGCCCAATGTATTTAATTGCAGACTTGTGATCATTAAATGTTTATGAATATGACTTCACTAAAAGCCTGACTTTAAACTTTGAGGGGAGTTTTGATTTTTTTTATGACACACAGTTAGGACTCTGAAGAAAAGTTAAATTCTGAAATTAAAAAATATTATTTGTAGGAATTACAATGCAGCAAAGTACGTGAAAGTCAGATTTCAATAGACTGTGACGCCACGTGCAAGGAAATGAAGCGGAAAGCATCTGAGGTAATGTTTAATTTTTACTGCGCTAAAAGCTTTTTTCTGTTTTGTACATTTCTTTATGTGCTTATTATAAGTGATTTGAAATCTCTTGTTTCAGTTGGTTTTCTGATTTTATAGTCCTTTTTTGAATCTTCAGGTGTGCTTTTTATTGTGTTGTGTATTAGCTTTTCCGTTGTTTTGCACAGTCATTATATATATATGACTTTTAGGACATAGTTGTTCATCTTAGAGTTAAATCTGAGAGAGTCATATAAGCCTCCTGAAAATTAGGTCACAGTATTATAAAAATAAGATTTTGAGATTTCTTGACTGTTTGGGTTACCTGTGGTGTCACTGTTTGCCTCCACCACTGCAATCAGCAAGCACTTGGCTATACTTGAAGCTAAGGATTCCTTTCCAGGTGGTGAGTTAGAACTCTAGCTAGAATGTGGCGTTTACTATGCTTTGTTCTTACTATTGAGAAAGTTCAGTTTTAAAATGATTTACAATATTTAAATATTACAATAATAACTTAAAATCCAATCCTGTTTAAAATCAGTTTATAATACTGTAACTCTGAATGGTGGTGTGTAATATCAATAGTTGCTCAGCTGATTTTTTTTATGAGCTACAGCACTTCCTCCTCCCTTCAGTCAGACTATACCTTAGTAGGTAACAATTTTCAGTATAACATTTATGTTTCTTTAAATAATGTCCAACATAAAGCTCCCAAAGGTTGCTGTTGGCTTAGTGGAGACTTGGTGGGAAGATGTTCAAATTTGATATAAAATATGATGATTATAACGGTAACTTGCTTGAGCTATTGAAATACCTATAAACAGATAAAAGAAGCGGAAGCCAAAGCAGCTCTTGAAGAGGAAAAGCGAAGACAGCAGGTAACTAAACACTGTGCTCAGATTTGTCGCTGCATCGTTGTTAGTTTTTATGCAGAATCAGGGTGTATCCTAAGTACAAATTAGGGTCTAGACAACTCTATCTTGAACTGAAAATAATATAGTTCCTGCAGACAAAAATTAGCCATTCATTTACTTCAATCTAAGTATATTGCTCTTCTGAAGACTCATGAGTTCTTGTATATTCTCACATATTTTATTCTCACATATTTTGACAGTTCCAGTTTAGATCCCTGCCAGTTTCATCCATTTTCCAGCTGTAAGAGTTTAACCCCCCCTTTTTTTTTGCTTGGGAAATGAGGGTTGGGGTAAATGGCATCCACTATAAAACAACTCTCAGATCTCCTTTCTTCACTCATCTAGAATTATTAAATTTATTTTACTGAGTTGTGGATTATCTGTAACAAATCAGTATTGTTTACTAATCGGTGCATTTGTTCAATAATGCATTCCTTTGTTTTACAAGTAGATTCTTAGGTGTAGGGTGATTATTTCTTCTTTTACTGAATAACAGGTATGTTTCTGATACCTCCTATGTACTCAAGTATTATTCACATACTCTAGAGAGTTGCTTTACTTTCTAAGAGTGACATGTAGTAATTGTTGTTTTGCATTTTGGGCTGCTTTATACTCATCAAGTAAGGTGTACTGCATGAGTGAGGAAATTAAAACTTGCATGATTAGAGGGGAGGACATCAGAAGCAGTTAATGTAACAAAGGTTGATCAAAATGATCACTGATGTTTTATGGGTCTATGATGTTGGATTGCGTAATATTCGAATAACTTACCAGAACTAAAGAGTAAAGCATGCGTTGCTGATGTCCTGGGAGAGAGCTGATGTCCTGGGAGAGAGCATTAGCAGGAGCATCATGGAGGTCCCTTCCCTCCTCTTTTTAGAAACCATCATGGATGGAAATCTTAAGCATATTGCTATTATCTGACATTTTAAAACAACATATGAAACAGTTTAAACTATGTTTAGTAACTGTGGTCATTGTTAGAGCCTGTTATTCACTATATCAGTGGTTCTCAAGGTTCCTTGCTTTTTATATATTCTGACCTTTTCCTCTACATCAACACTGCTTGGCAGTCTTACATTATGGTTCTATGAAGGATGCAATTTGTAGCAAATCAAACATACGACTAAGTCTTCTTAGATGGTTTATGGGCAAGGTAATGGATATCTTAATGGTGTTTCTATTTCCTTCTACTACATAAACATTTTACAGAATCTTACGTGAATGTTATACATGTATTTTAGTTAAGAACGATGACATTTTAAAAACAGTATACCATAGCATATCAATTTATAATATGTGCTAAAATTTAGTAAGCAGGTTCTTGGCAGTGGAATAAAAATTCACAGTAATTTTTCTGTTACTCCAGTTCCTTTTTTGTTTACTTATTCGGAATTTGTTGAATTGTCAGTAGTGACTATTTAGAATGAATATTATCCTGCTATCTTTTTAGAACCTTTTTTTAAATGTAATTCTGCTTTCTAAAACAGTCATTTTTACTTAAAGCATGAGATGTTTTCTCCTGAAGAATTTTGACTGTTTTTAAACATATTTAATAAAAAGAAAATGAGTTTCTTGCAGGAGTTTTCTCTATCTTCACGTGAATTTCTTCCATGCAAGTCATTGGTGTTTGTTACCTTCATTCTTACTGGGTATCTCTTAGCATTAGTAGAAAGCAGTATGTTGTGGGACCCCACAGATGAATGATGTTGAAGTATAAAGTTAATTACTTATCTTAAGCATTCTGATTCAATTGGATATTTCTGTATTTAGTATTGAAGTCAGGCAGGAGGTAATTTTTCTGCTCCTCTCCAGTTCCTTTTTTATTTACCCAAATTCTGAATTTGTTGGTTAGTGACAGAAGATGTAAAGAGATCAAATCAGTATATTTATTGCATGCTATTGCTGTTACCGCCAAATGATTTATTTTTCATCTAAGTGAATAATATCAAGTTAATCTGTATATCGAACTTAATAAACACATTGTTTTGATCTAGGCTGAACTGGAGGCTTTTGAAAACAGATTGAAGGGCCGTCGGAAGAAGAGCAAGAGAAGAGATGAAGTGACTGTTGAGCTAACGCTATGGCAGAAATATAAATATTATCTTCTTACAATGTGTGCCATTACGGTTGTGGTATTTGCGTGGTACTTAGTCCACGATGTGGAGTAAAGCATTTGGTTTGTTAATATACCTCAGATTGGACTTAAATTGTTAAATGTGGAATATCGCGAAGTGTATATTGTAGAACATGATAGATGTTCACATTCATCTCTGTTTTCTCTTCCAGCTGTTGTTAGCAGGGCAAAATGTTCAGCTTTATTTCAGTTAGTATGCTAGCAGTGGTAATAGGACGTTGTTTAATAGTCAAGGCATGCCTAAGACTGCAGAGTGCTTCATCAGGCATCGTTACTGACAGGGAACATCTTGTTTGTTGTGCTTCCTTGGAGTAACACAGTTGTCCCATTTACTATTTTAAAACTTTTTTTTTTCTTTGTAAGATTAAGATGAAACTGAGCCATATGTGCAGTAAAAAGAATATTTCACAATGTTTTGGTTACTTATTAAAAGGTACTTTCCTCAATCATGTAACTTTGTACTTCTTTTTAAAAATGATTTCCTAAAACACTTGTTAAATCATAACATGAAGCCATGTAATTAGATTCCAAAGTTGGTTTATTAGTGAGGAATTTTTATTAGTTATTAAAGTAAATTTCAGTGTCGTATGTTCCTCATAGGAAAATGTAATTGTTCTAAAAATCTGTCAGACTAGGTTTCTCACATGTGGCTATTTCTTGTGGCAAAGCTCTTAACTGAAGTTGGCATGTTTTGTAAAATGTATCTTTGTCTTTTCAAAGTGATGATAAACTAAAACTAATATTTATGAGCAATAAGTGCTGAGCACAAGGTTTATGAGTTTTGTGAACTTTATTCTCATTTCTTCTTACCATGAATCTTGTAAGTAGATTTCAGCTGGAAATAATCAGTTCCTATGAAAACACACTGATAAACATCAGTAAGCCAAATCTGTTTGAACTATCAGTCATTTGAAATGGTCTTGCTATTTAATTTTTGTATGATTGTTTTCATTAAAATATTTCATATCAAATTTGTGTTTTAGAATATTTACTATTTAAAATATTTGCAAGTCTATGATTTCAGGCAAGGCATTAGATTAGTATCAATATGTAAATGCTAAGACACAATACTTGGTAGGTACTAAAAAGTGATAGGAGTATGTTTTAAACAAGTACAAAGAAGGATTTTTAAATCTTACTGAATTTAACTCAGGTTTTTAAAATGTCCATCAATCAAATATTAGCTAATGTCTGGAATTAATGGGCAATCATTCCTCTCTGCACTTTTGTTTTGATTGCGGACATTTTTACCTTTCCCGGCGATAAAATTACTGGGGTGGTGCTTCAGCAACTCTAAACTAGATAAGTCACACGTCGTAAGTTAGTTTACTCTAAAGTGCATAGAAAGAATATGAATGCCCAACTGTTTACCTGGGAAGCTATTGTATTTCAGAATCTGACCTATTGAACAAGCCAAAACCTATTTCATGTCTGTTTTCTTGAGTTTCTGTTTTTGCTAAGTTTTTTTTTTCTAATTTGTAGAAAAGAATGTAGTGAACAGAGGAAGGAGACTGAATGATAGATTAAGCTGTTGGCTCACTATTTGCTTGACTGACAGCTGAAAGCTTCACCTACCAAAAGTCACACCATTATTCACTTACTTACAACACGCGTGTTTCCTGTGTGATAGCTTCTTTCTAAGTATTGGGGAAAGAAAGAATCATGATCATTTCTTTTGCGGGCTGATAAGGAGTAGAGGAGAGCAGGGAAGAGAGATAGGCACACACATAAAGGAGTATGATTTCATGGGTAGCTGGGTATTGCTGAAAAATAAAGGGGCAATTTCCTGAAAGTGGGGTGAAAAGGTCACTTGTGAGATGGGACATTCCTCTGAAGGGGGACAGTTAAGCTGTGACCCGAATCACCATCATTTGAAGATCTAAGAGAAGAGTTATGAAAGAGACATCAGCAAGACTTAAGTTCGGGGAGATGCTTAGCGTGGCTGAAGGACAGAAAGACAGTGCTGTGGCTGGAGGCGTGGGCGATTCTACAGCCAGTCCAGGGTGCTTGAGGGACTGTGGTAAGGTTTTCCCTGGGGGAGGGTGTGTGCTGTGTTCGGCCTGCTGGCTGTGTCAGGAGAAAACACTGTCCCTGGAGCAAGGAGAGCATCCTGGAGGGAGGTGAGCAGGGAGGCACTCCAGCCTGGTACAGGTTGGTACATGACATTCAGAACAGCGATGTGCTGTGTCGCTCCAGTCACCACGGTTCCTTCCTGTAAGTGCCTGAAGAGGCTGCAGAAGCAGCTCTATGATGAATAGGATGCGACTGACTAAAGTAGGAGAGAGAAGTTCTTCAAGGTCAAGGTGGAGTTAAATTTGGTCTAATTTGTTCTGAGGGGAACAAAACTACATATTGCCCTTTTGGCTTGAATGCAGCCAATCCGAGAATAGGAAAATGATCAGATTGCTACTAAGAATGAGATGAGATGGTTAACGTGATGACTTTATTGTCATAAAGTTTACTAGCTTACTATTTGAAAAGCTGAAGCATTTTTGCATTGAAGTCTTTGAACACTTAGGAACTGACCGATACTTAATGTTGTCTGTATTGCAATTAATTCCACTATTGAGGTCTAAATTCAAAGACTCAAGCGAATCGAGGAAGTCTTTGCTGAAATTGCCAGGCACTTCATTGAAACAAAACCTTGGGAAATGTTGGCTTTTTCTCAAAGTCTCATGCTGGAACTTCATGGTTACGAACGGAGAAAGTTTAGTGAACACAGTAAGTATCCGTGGTAGCATTTAAAGATAAGTTTTTTACTATATTTCAAGTGACCCAGGTTGCACTCTGGCCGTTAGGCTTAGCCATCCTTGGCTCTTGGACGGTAATAACGATTTCAAAATTAGGGAGCTGGAGCCTTGAAGTAGCTGTGTTTCCTCACTAGTCTTTGCTTGTCTCAGTCAAGTTGCCTAAGTGGGATGACAGAGACTAGACCGATGGAATATTACTCATCAATCAAAAATGACAAATTAGATGACTATGATAACATGGATGTAAACCGTTGGTCTTAGCTCAGTAAGCTTCACAGTGGGAGGAAGAAACCAGACACTGGCTCTACCTTAAAAGAGATGTGAATTTGGTGGAGGGGTAGGGGGGAGTTGCTGGGAACCCCTTTGCTTGCCAGAAACGCTCAAGGGACAAAATAAACCAGGTTTTTACCTAGAAGCTGCTTTCACGTAATTCACAATCTTGGTTTAGCCAGCAAATTCAGGCCAGTCTGTCGAGCTCCTGTGCTTAGTTTTCCTTGCAGTCACCGTGGGAGTAACCGGTGCTGTGAAGACCAGCAGCCTGACACCCACAGTACAGCTTCATCTGAGCTAAACGTTTTCAGGGATGTTCCCCCACCACCCTCATCACCAGCATCTGGCCATCCTCTGAGTCAGGAGACTCTTCTAGCCTATCTTAAAGGGACCCATTTAATGTCATAGTTCTTGTCGCACCGCCACCAGGGGGCAGAAAGTGGGTGAGGAAGAAGGTGAAGTGGAAATTCACACTTGATTTCAAACTGCCTGTAGAAACCTTGAGAATCGCACCCAGCGCTCATTGAGTAAATAAACTGCGCGGACTGTGGCTGAGAAAACAGGCTCATGCTGTAGCTGGAGCCACGAGAATCGCGGATTCATTCATCTATGACCTATCTGTAGGCTCTTGACTCTCAGGTCCGTCTTCCAGGTAACAGCCCTGAAACTGCACGGCCTCAGGAGCCCCCAGCTCACTGTGTAAACTGGGGCTACTTTGCTCCCTAAATGGTTGTGCCCTCGGCCATAAGTAGCAGTCCCCACCTACCTCACGAGGTGCTGGGTAGTATAAAGGACAATGCAGGTCAAGTGTGTGGCTCAAAGGCGCCCTGTAAGGAAACCTTAGTTTTTATGAATTCGTGCAAACTTGCAGGCACTGGGCTCCACATCCATTTGGGGGCCGATGGCATCGGTGTTCCTTGCGAGCCTCTTACCTGACACATGCAGTGTTTTCTACTTTCTCAGTTCGGAGACGAAACTAGGATTTCTCCCCGGTTTTTGCAAGCTTGTGCTTACGCCGACCGCCGCTGGCAATGAAAGGAAGGGGCGTCGGATGCAGGCTTTGCTGACTGCGAGTCTAGCTCAGGGCTCATTTTTGAAAGTTCCACGAAGATCTTGGCCAAAGTCTAAAAAAATAACTCAAGAAAATGACAAGTGTCGTGTGTTTTCCTTTTTGGCCGGTATGTCTGGGAGTTCGACCCCCAAGGACAGCCTTGAAGCTGTGAATCCCTGCAGCGCTTTCCAGACGCTGTGTGGGGACTGCGTGGCTCCCGGTGCGTGACAGAGGCTTCGACCCTGGTCCCCAGGGACGGTGGCCGCCCGCCACCGCGCGTGGAAAACGGGGTCTCTAGAAGCCGGCTGGCGCGCGCTCGGGTTCCTACAGCTCCAGCAGGGTCCAGGCAGTCTGGGGGGGAGCAGTTTCTCCAGCAAACGCTGCAGACGGCAGACTTGCACTTGCTAATAGCGCTCACCCAGCCAGCGTTAGACCCCAGGGTTCCAGGGGTGGCCTATCTTTGCCAGCTATTATTATTATCATCATCATCATCATCATCATCATCATCATCATCATCATCATCATCACTATTACTACTATTACTACTATTTAAGATAGCACCGCTCTGGCCAAAAGAACGTGGCTCAGGCCGTCAGGGGACGTGGGGGAGCCGAGAAGCACACCCTTTACGCCCGGCTCCTCTGCCCCCGATAGCTCCGACTCTCAAGTCCCCCGGTTTCGGCGCTGCGCGCGGTCGCGAGGTCTCCGTCGGCGGGGCTGGACCCGGCGAGCGGCCGCGTCGCTTCCCTCCGCCCGAACAAGAGTCCGGTCTTGGAAGGCGGAGAGGTGGGGTTGGGAGGACGTGCGCTCGGCTCCTGGGGGGTGGGACCGAGCCGCGAGGGAAGGGAGGGAGGGAGTGGTCCGCGGGTGGGGGCGCGGAGCAGACAAAATGTGGGACCCCGGGCCCCGCAACCTCCACTCGTCTCCTCCCGGGTGAGGAGCGGCCGCCCGACGTGCCTCCCGGGGGCCGCGCAGCCGAGACGCGGGCGACCCGGACCGGCCTGGCCGGGGGGGAAGCGGGCCATGATCGCCTCCAAACGGCCCCCCGCCCTCGCGGCGGAGGAGCGCTACCGCGGAGCCCCGGTCTCGGCGCGGGTAAGTGCCGCGGGCGCGCGGGGGGCCACGGGCCGGCGCCCCCATCGGATGCCCCCCACGGGCCGGTGCCCCCGACGGGCCGGCGCCCCCCACGGACCGGTCCCTCCACGGGCCGGCGCCCCCCCCCACGGGCCGGCGCCCCCCCGGACCGGTGCCTCCACGGGCCGGCGCCCCCTCCGGACCGGTGCCCCCCACGGGCCGGAGCAATTCAGGGTCAAGCGCGGCCGCCCCGCCTCCCCCTGCCCGGGCCGCCACCTTCCCCCGCCGTCTGGGCGCCCCGCGGCCGCCCCGGGCGCGCCGTCCCCCGCCCGGGTGGTCGCCCACCGGCCGGGGAGGGGGGCGCGGGCTTGGTCCCTTCAGCTCCAGTCGGGTCCCCGCTCTCTTGCCGGGGACCTGGTCTCCCGCCGAGACCCGGGCGCGCGTCGCCCCCCGGGCAACCAGTGGCTGAGGCGCGCGGGCGCCGGGGCGCAGCGGGGCCCGTGGGGGCCCGTGGGGACCCGCGCTGGGGGTGGCGGGCCGGCCGCCGCCTTCCCGCGCCGCACCTGGGCGCCGCCCGCGCCTGCGCCCCCGCGCCCGCCCCGGGGGGCGCCTCCTTCCGGGGGCGCGCGCCGGGCTCCCGCCGCCGGGAGATGCCCGCGCGGTGCGCAGCGCCGGGGCCACCTGCGCGCGGCTTCCCCGGCGCGGACTTGGTCTCGGGCGCGGCCGGCGTCGGAGCCGCGCGGGCAGGTCGGGAAGAGCGCCCCGGGCCGCGCTCCCGGGTGCGAGCCCGGCCCCCGCGTCCCGTTGGCGGCCGCCCTGCCCCCGCGGCGGAAGGTCCGAGCCCGGCGGCACCCGCGGGCGAGGAACGCGCCGTCTCGTGGGGTCCGGCTGGGGAGGCCTCGCGGGGGTGGGGGGGGCGGCGCCCCACGCCTGGATGCACCCGCTCCTCGGGGCCGTGGGTGGCGGTGCAGGCGCTCCGTGCGCGGCGGGTCGTGCCCGGGACTGCGGCCGGAGCGCTCGGAGCGCGGGGCGGAGCGCGGGGCCCTCCGGCTGGGCGCGGTGGCCGGGGCGGCCGTGCGGTCACCGCGAGCCGCGCTTTGCCCCCCGGGCGGGGATCGGCTGCGGACGGCGCTCGCCGGGGACTAGATGCTGAGAGCTGACGACTGCCACGCGCACACGTGCAGGCAGCAGCTGGCAACAACAGCAGCAACAGCAACAACAGCAACAACAGCAGCAACAGCAACAACAGCAGCAACAACAACAGCAACAACAGCAGCAACAACAACAGCAGCAACAACAACAGCAACAACAGCAACAACAACAGCAGCAACAACAGCAACAACAACAGCAGCAACAACAGCAACAGCAGCAACAGCAACAACAGCAACAGCAACAACAGCAGCAACAACAGCAACAACAACAGCAGCAACAGCAACAACAGCAGCAACAACAATAGCAACAACAACAATAGCAACAACAGCAACACCAGCAGCAACAACACCAGCAGCAACAACACCAGCAACAGCAGCAACAGCAACAACAGCAACAACAGCAACTACCAGAAAGGGAGCCAAGTCAAGACCCGGCAGCTGCTCATACTTTAGCAGAAGGGTTTTGTTGTTGTTGTTTGTTTGTTTTGTGGGAAGGAAACAAGTTACAGACAGGAATCCATATTACACCGTAATTACAAAATCATGAACCCTGCAAAATAATATGTTCCTTACTCCTATGTGCGATTTGGAAGTTTCAGATACCGCAGAAATGATAAACATCACCCCCAGGCCACTGGTTATTATGTCTGGGACTGTGTCTCGGGGAATGGGATAGAAGAGATGGCCACGGAGAATGTCCACTACCTCTGTGATGGCTGATTTTTTTAATCTAGTTTTTTAAAAATTTTGTATATATATATTTTGGGGTACCCCGGGGTTTTCCCATCTCCCTAACACCTGTTAACCATCCTACTCTTTTATTCCCTCCGCCTCCCCCTCCCCTTCTTCCCTAGCTGGAGGCTTGGAAATGCCAGACGCCTCGCAGCAGCGCAGAGAACATGAGCAGAAACAAGCCTTTCTGAAGTCCTAAAATCAGTGTTTGTGGCGGTCACAGCGACTGACGCTTTTGCAATAGCCGGTGCTCTGGTTCTGTTGTTGGGAATTGTGCTGAAAGCCAGTCCCCAACACCATTCCCCGGGCTGGGGAGTGTCGTCTGGATGCCTGGGGGGACACGTGGGATGAGCTTTTCCACAGGATCCTTTGCAGGCACCCGGCGTTTCAGGAGACTGAGCTACTTCTGGGGCTGTTTGGGTGCAGAATCACAGAAACCGGTAACATCTCAAGATGCTGGGAAGCTCTCATTAGGGGGAGAGGGCTCTTCCCAGAAAGTTCCCTGACGGTCACAGAAATGATGGAAAACCCAGTTCCCCTTCCAAGGAAGCCAAAGACACAGATCAAGACTTGCTTTATCAAACCAGCCAGCGTATTCCCAGGCATTGTGCAACTTTAAAATAACTCCCTCATAAAGCTGCGGGAGTCTTACTTGCCCTGGCACCCACGTTGGGCATCTCCACCACAAAGCAGCTGTGGTTTTGTTGGGGGGAGGGTGGCCTCCCCACCACAGCTTCATCTGCAAGTCAGCATTTGCTGGCTCTGTGGTTTTCGCAGCCCCTGGCTGCCTCCCTCCACTCTCTATTATTTTTATACGTCTATTTTGCCCAGGGCTGTCTTGAACCCGCAGACTCAAGTGATTCCTAGCCTCAGCCTCCCAGTAGCTTGGAATATAGGCGCACGCCAAAGTGTCTGGCTATTTTTTGAGGCCTCCCAGTAGCTGGGATTACAGGTGCGTGCCACCATGCCCGGCTACTTTTTCAGAGACTAGGTGTTGCTATGTTGCCTGGGGTGGTCTCGAACCCAGACTCAAGTGATTCCTAGCCTCTGCCTCCCAGTGGCTTGGACTACAAGTGCGCGCCACCCAGGCTCTCTCCACTCTTTAGAGGGGGCAGACAGCCCAGGGGCTCTGGAGGGTTAGCGCATCTCTGAAACCTGTGTTTTCAGATCTCTGTCCTGTGAACGAGGTAGCTTGTCTGCGTTATTCTTCTTTCTCTTACCGCCAACCTCCTTTGCCCACACCCTATGATTGTGGGTTTCCTGGTGTCTCTGCTGCTCAGGGGATGGAAGTGCCTTAAGCACCCCCGGGAAAGCTGAGGGGTAGAATTTTTCCTGAACGTGTGCATGGGGGGGGGGACTTTTTCATGACGTGTCTGCCTTTGGCACGTGTGCATCTGTGCACACGTTCACACCTTGGCATTCCCCTTTTCCCGACCACATGGACAATGGAGCTGATTGGCCAGCGGATGTGGAGTATTTGATCCACGCTAGGTGCTCGGCTAACCTGATCTAAAAAATCTACAGCCGTGTACATGCAAACACGTACACACACGGGCACATGCAGGCACATACATGCATCTGTGTGTTGTCTGTTCAGAGAGGGTGGACAGGGCAGAAGTCACAGGGATGAAGGTGCCTACGTGGGTCAGCTTTGGTGTCAAGCTGAATTCACATCTCTGGCTCTGTTCCTTAAAAAATGGCAACGCCCAGAGCGAGTCAAGTCATCCTGCTGAGCAACTGGGGCTGGTCCTAGTGATGGTCTGTGAGGACTTTGTGAGGATTAAGGCCATACATACGTCTAGGGATACTGCACATCAGAGTTGGACGTTCTATGAAGACTCCTCAACCTGTTTTCATGTAAGGAGCCAGTTCCGTCTTGGACTCGGTATCCCTCAGGCCTTTTTTAGTTATTTTTTTCAATTTTATTTTTTAAATTGATTGCACACACACGTAATTTTCATATCATTATCTACCCTGGGGTTCGCCCACCACCCTATCACCTGTAACCATCATCATAATCTGTGCACATCCCTCCCTGATTTTACCCCCCCCCACCTTGCTCTATGCTTTCCTTCTGCTAACAGTTTTAAATTTGCCTTGTCCTTTTGTTTTTTTTCCCTCTATCCCACATGTATGTGAGATGATCCAGTATTTCTCTTTCTTTCTGGCTTATTTTTGCTAACATGCTTCCTTCTAGGTCCATCCATGTTACCACAAATACATCCAATTTGTCTTTTTTGATTGCAGAATAATATCCCATTGTGTACATATACCACAACGTTCTGATCCATTTGTCTGTTTGGGAGCATTTGGGTTGTTTCCATATCCTGGCTAGGGTGAGTAGTGCTGCAACACACATCCGAGTCCAGCTGTCCTTCTGAGTTCGTGTAGGCTTTCTGAAGCTACGCTCTCCAGATGAGTAGTTGCTGGTCACATGTGGTCATTTAAACTTCAATTAGCCAAAAACTAAGTCAAATTAGAAGTTTAGTTTCTGGTCTCACTTAGCCACATGCAAGGTCTCAGTCACAACATGTGATTTCCATTTAGACTTCACCATGGAATCTTCTCTAGTTCTGGAACTTTCTTTCACTTGAGTGATAATGAAATGGGGCCCTTGGATGACAGAAGCTTTCCTGTCTAGCCTTTGCCTCTCCTGATTCTCCAGAAGCTGCTTGTAAAGCTGAATCGCTCCTGTTGAGTTCTTTTCCACTGCAGGGGCATTTTCCTTTAGGAAATCAGCTACAATCGTGTAACTTGAGTCACAAATTCCTGGGGGATTCTTCCCCAAGCTTTGAGGGTTTCTAATGTCTTGTTCTCCTTTCACAATAAGCTTCAGGACTGACGGTTTTCCTGGATTTAGAGTAGAAATTCTGACGTAACCAAGGAAGACTCGCTCTCCCCACACTCTTCCTTTGACCATTCTTCACAGAAATGACAAGAGGTTCCAAGTGTGGACCAAAATCCCCTAGGAGCCTCTGATGTGTTCAGATTTGAAAATGGATCCTCTTAGCTCATTCTGAAGTCAGGCTGACAGACTGTACTTTTTTCACTTCTTCATTTGGATCATTTAAAGCAGAAACTCCCCAGAAACAGAGCTTGATTTATATTTTTTGCTCATTGCCACAAGCCTTGGTCTGGAGTGGCTACTTACTAACTCTTTGTGAAGATGACTTGCAGGGATCTATTGGGAACTAGATAAGAGAGACAGATACTGCGAATCCCCCAGGGCTGCTGAAACAAAGTATGCCAACCTGGGTGGCTGAAACAACAGGAATTAATCCGCTCACAGTTCTGGAGGCTGCAAGTCTCCGATCACGTTATCAGTGGCGCCCTGTTCTCCTTGGGGACTTCTGGGAGGAACACCTCCTCCTTCACCCTGCGCTCTGGCTGCCCAGGGCTGGCATTCCTTGGCATGCCAGGGCTGGAACTCGCTGCATTGCTCTCGCCGCTGCCCCACACTCACAGGCCTTTCCCTGAGCTTCCAGGCGTCCCCTCTCCTGCTCTCGCATCACATGGAATTTAGGGTTCGCTCTCCTGCGTCCAGCGTCTCATTCTGACTACACAGCGGCAAAGACCCCCCCCTTTCCAAGGGCGTCTCCTCCTGAGGTTCCAGTGGGCATGAATTTGGGGGTGTGTCTGTAGGGGCGCTATTTAAGCCAGTTCAGACACCCTCCCCTCCCTCAGTCCCTGAGGCCAGTCTTCTGTGTCTGGGCCCTGGCAAGGCCGCCTTGGGCCTGTGCTGGGAGCCGGGCTCTGCCCTCCCTCCCCCTCCCCCATCCATTCCCCTCCCCCACCCCCCCCCCGGGCCTTGGCGCGGGTGTGGCCCACGCTGCTGGGCGACTCGGCCGCCCTCCCCGCGGCGGCCACTGGCCTCGCCGTCTTCAGGGCCTCTGTGGAGCCGCGGTTGCCGGGGCGCGGCCGCTCGCTCAGCCGAGCTGGCTGAGGGTCCCCAACTGTTTCCCTCCCAGCCGGCACCTGCCACCGTCCCCGCAGCTGTGGGGCTTCTCCGTGGCACCGGCCTCGCCCGACAGGGCCGCGGGGCGCCCCCCACCCCTGCCTCCAGATCAGCCTGGCCGGCGCTCGGACTCCCGCGGAAAGGCTCGCGGACAGGTGGCTGAAGCCGGGGCGGGTTGACTGGCCGAGCGGCAAAGGCCGTTTCGGTGCCACCGGCTAGTCCCGAGCCAGGTGCGTCGGCCCCTGCAGGTGGCATCGTCGGGGGTCGGCTCCCGTCGCAGGAAGGCGGGGCGCGTCTACGGAAGCCGGGAAGGCCAATCTGCTAAGGCGCGCGCAGCATTGGAAAGGTGGAGGCACCCGGAGATTTAACTGGGGGCTCCCCGAACCCCAGCACGATGGAAAGTTTCTAAGAACAACTCAGTGCCTTCCTGTCTTGCTTCCTTCCTTCCTTGCTTCCTTCCTTGCTTCCTTCCTTGCTTCCTTCCTTGCTTCCTTCCTTCCTTCCTTCCTTCCTTCCTTCCTTCCTTCCTTCCTTCCTTCCCCTCTCTATCTTTTTTTTCCCTTTTTTTCCTTATTTATACATAAATTTCACAACTTTGTAATCTCAAGGGTTTGCCCCCCTCCCTCTCCTCCCTTCCCCCCTTTCCCTCCTGTTCATAGTTATGCCCTTCATTTTGGTGCTTAGCTTGTTTTGACTTTCCTCAAGGCTTTTATTTATTTTATTTTTTTTCACTATATCCCATACATTAGTGAAACCATTTGGTTTCTGCCTTTTTCTTTATGGCTTGTTTCTGCTAATATGATTTCTTCTAAATGCATCCATGTTGTTATGAAGTTGTCAAATTTGTCATTTTTAATTGATGAGT
>PVHY01010801.1:0-50373 GCA_004024945.1 Uropsilus gracilis
GGGCAGCCCTGGGGAGGGCAGCACGTCTACGTGGGAAGAAGGCAGGGTGGGGGAGGGGCCGAGGTGCTTGGTCAGGCTAACTGCTGCAATGGCCCACTCCAATCTGACGGCCACACGGCAGCCGAGTGACCCAGGCGTCATCTGAGCGAGGGGCAGACCTGCTCCCTGGCACTGGTCACCAGCCCTGAGCTGCTCCTGCTACTTTGGCATCAACTCAGTTCCTCATACCCAGCCCCTCCCCAGGTGCCCGGTGCTCTCTGGACCACAACCCCTTCTCTCTCCACCAGGGCCAGGGTGGACAGCACCGGAGCTGAAGGGGAGACTGACAAGGGGGAGACTGACGGTAAAGCAACCTTTAGCGCCTGAAGCAATTCATCTGCACAACAGAACAGCATTTTTGCTGCACAGGAAGAGGTGGACGTCAGACCACAGGGGAGGAAGTACCTTGCTTGTCTCAGGACTATCTGGGTCAAACTGGACCTGCTTGGAAGCAAGTTCTCGTCCTGTGTCCACGTCGTAGCACAAATAGACCCTGCCGAAGGCACCTTGGCCCAAGAGCTTCCCGCGACGCCAGTTGATGGGGGCACTTGGCGCTACAGGAGCGCAGAAAGACAGACTGTTAGTCCGCACGCACCACTTAGTGACGTCGCGCCTCTTCTCCCGAGGCTCGACGACCGCCCCACTCGGGCACCCTCATCACCAGCACCACCACGTCAATCAGCACAGCAGCTCCACCCCACATCCAGGTTAGGACCAGTGCCCTGGTCAGTCAGACCTGAAGCTCCGAGTCCTGAGAAGCAGAGGCTGGTCTAGAATCAGGCTAAGAAGATTTGATCAAAATTTGCCCCCCAAGCTGCTCAATATCCTACCATGACGGAGAGTAAGGAACCTTCTCCTCAGCTGAAATATGGAAGAACTAAAGACCAGAGCGGGTCACGAGTCTGTCAGACACCGTGACAGGAAGCACAAGACGCAGGGTCTACCGCCCAGCGCCGTGCTCAGGATGGGCAGACTGCTGAGCTGAAGAGCGCCTGGCTCCGCCCGCCCACAGCTTGTCTGAGGCCACCCCCACCCTGCTGCCCCCAGCAGCCTCCCCCAGCCTGGGCCCCTCCTCACACTTGGTTGGCACATTCCTCTCCTGCACAGACAGGGTGTTCTCGCTGTCTGCGCTGCGCAGGCGCCCTCGGGGGTCCAAGTACTGCACTGCCAGGCCCATGTTCTCGCCGTTAGTACTCAGGGAGCGGCTGGAGGGTACCAGGGTGAACAGGTTGCCTTGATGACGCCGTATTCGGGGAAATGTTCTTCTGCCTGAGAGGGCCAGAGAGAGAGCAGAGCCAATCAGATCCTGAGCCACGAGGCTGGAAGTGCAAACCAGGTCACAGCACCCGCGCTGGTCCACCCTCTGCCTGTCCTCTGACTCGTGCCAAGCACCCTGAGAACAAGGACAAAAGCAGGAATTAGCAAGCAGCCGCAGATGGTTTAGGGAACCTTGGCCAAAGGGAAGGCACCGGTCTGGCCTTGAGGCCCCACATCACTCACAAGGCCAACCCACAGGGAATCTGTTTCCTTTGGCACGCCAGCCCCGAGTCGCTGTGTGGCAGCTCTGCCACAAGGCAGAAGAGGGAGTCAGGGAGTCGGAGCCCCTGGAGCATTCTGTGATCTCAGACAAAGGACAGAGCTCCCAGTGGCATCTTGGCCTACCATCATCCCCGTGCCCTCCCCATATCTCTCGTGCTGAAAGTCAGGGGCGCAGTTTCTCAGGAATAAAGGAAACACAGGTTTGGAGTGTGTGCCGGAAGTGGGGGTTAGGGGGAGGAGCCCACCTACTGGCAGTGGCTTTTATCGGAAGAGCTCTAACCTGTCCTTTCCGAGGCGGCCAGCAGGGGGCAGGGTGGAGGCGCACTCACCGTCGTTATAGTCCTTGTGGTGCACAGAAACATGGTAGCGCCGGGGGTAGGTTCCACCTTTGACCCCTTTGTCATAGAGCTGAGTGTCCCGATCTGAGGAGGATAGGGTATCACTGGCATCTGGGTCACCAGTGTGCGTGAGCCGCTTAAGGTTGTAGGTCACCTGAGGAGACCGCAGAGCAGCAGGCGCAAGGACCCTCCAAGACTCCCCTCAGCCACCTAAGGCAGAATGCCTGCCGGGCGCCTGCCAGGCTCCTACCGCCCTGCATTCTGGGGAACTCACCAGAGAAGCCTTGTCTGTTGTCTGGGAAGCTCTGGGCTCGGGACATTCGAGATTTCCGGAATGATGGGCTGAAGAAGAAAACCATCACCAAGTCGACGTCAGTGACTTCCAGAGCCCACCAGGGCAGAAGGCAGGTATCCAGACATTCTCCCACTTCTAACTCGTTACATAGTAGGAAGCAGAACTTGAGAGCAGCAGCCTTTTTCTGAGCTCAGACTTGTGTGTTCTTTACTAGCTTGAGGAGACGCTGAATACTAGGGCACACCCCAGCCCAGGGCACTCTACCCCTCCTGGGCTTCCCTCACACCTTGGTCACTGGGCTTTGATGAGCTGCAAAAAATCCCTTGCCCAGGGTAGTAAGGAAAACAGCACCACCGTCGCAAGGTTGCCGTGTTCTTATTTATTTTATGAAGTGGGCCGTTTCTGATTCAGTCTTCACAGTTGGGAGGTAATAAAACAAACTATAATAGCAGGTACCAATTACTGAGCAGTCTTTCTTTCCATTAGAGACACCGGACAGGTGATGCATGAACATCCTTATCTGATATGTCCCAGGGTATGTTCCAGTAAGCAACAGAACGCAACTTCAAACCCAGGCCTGTGAATCCCTCACACAGGAGTAGCCGCAGCTCAAACGCTCTCAAGGCTGTCCCCTTTTCCCAACTACGAGACCCTTGTCGTCCCCCCCCACCCCCTTCTACAATAACAGAGTTTAAAGCCGGTGCCGGTCCCTGTCCTGGTGGAGACAGGGCTCCTGGGCTGGAGACAGTTTAGGGCTCCTGGCATGTGCCCCTGTACCACCTCTCTCCCGGGGGAAGGGAGAGCACACCCAAGCCAAGGCTAGGGATCGACACCCACAGGTAACAGCTAGAGGTAAGGCATCGCTCCTCAGTGCTCACACCTGCAGGAAGATGAGGCATATATCTGGCCAGGGGCAAACCCAGCTCCACTGTCTCTGACCACCTCCCTAAGCCATGACCCAGTGTGCGCTCAGGCATAACAAGGTCAAGGTGAGAGAGTGGCTGGATGGGTGCCAAAGCCAACCCCCAACATGGCCTGTGGATGGGAGAAGCAGCTCTAACAAACCATGTGGTACAATGCCTGTTCCCTCTCAAAGCACATGCCAGGCAGGCAGTATGGGAAGCTAAGCAGTTTGGATGGTCTGAGTTTGGCTTTTACATCAGTCTCTATTCCACAGGGAACACTGGAAGAATTTACTTTCTTTTCTCCCCAAACACCGAAGGTCCCTTGCTTCTCCGTCTGAGATCACAGCAGTGAGATCAAGAGTGTAAGAGCAGTGTATACAGTGTACAAAGTGAAAACCATGAAAGCACCTGGAACAATACAGCAGGCATTTAATAAATGTGAGCCACTATCGTGTGCTCTATTATTATGTTTACTTAATTAACAAGTCGCAAACACAACATTCTCATGGTGTTTGGGCAATTAAAGCGAGGGCCAGGAATCCCAGTCAAAGGTTCCGTTCCCAGAAGCAGACTGTCTAACGCTGGACTTGCAGGCTAGTGTCTAGAGCGGAGGCCCAGAAACGCACTAACGCTACTGCCTTCATTAGTCTTTCAGTTCCTAGAACGCCTACACCCTAACCCCCAAACCCCAAACCAGCCGCAGCCCCATACCTGTCTGCTGACCTGTCCAAGGACTGGCAGCTTCCAGACAAGGAATTCTCAGCACTGCTCAGAGGATCCAGCATCTGCAAGGCAAGACAGACAACACTGAGCCGCAGCCAGCCCAGTGAGGGCAGCAAGCGGCACACCGTCCAAGTAGGAAGTGCACTTACTCCAAATCTGCAGTGGGGAGAAAGGGTAGGAAGGGACCGCTCTCCCTTGGAGTTCCTAGGCAAGTTTCTAGGAGGAGAAAAATGCCTGCTGGCATCCCAAGGAACTCTGCCAGGAGAGCAGAGCAGAGAAGCTGCTGCTTTTGTTGGCATTTTCTCGGCTGCTAACAAACACTGGAGGCTGGAGCTAGAAGTGGTACCACCCTCCAGTGCGTTGGGTGGCACCATGATGCTTCTGTTTATCCTTAATAAATTAAAATGCACAAACACAAGGCATGGTTCACAGATGAGCTACTGTAGGTCTAGAAAGGTTAGGAGAATTGCCTCAAGTTAAAAAACTAGTTCGCATGCAACTGTCATTAAACGAAAGACTCTCAGTTCCTGGTTTTCATGCAGAAATAATAATTAAATGTTCCTTTGGTTCTTGGTCAAATTTAACAACAAAAACCTTCAATATAGCTTTTCCCTTCAGTTAACCTTGTGCTCATTTTGCGTGGGGTAGTGGTGAGGGGTCTTTACCACTTATTCATCATCTCAGATACAAGGTTCATCACTACACAGGAAAGGAATGTATCCAATCTATGAAAATTAACTAGCAATTTTCTTAAAATTAGTTTCCAACTCAAACAATCTCTTCTCATTTAACACCAGGGTCCACCTCACCAATAATCTCAAATGTTTTGGGTCATAAGGTTTTTCAAAACCTACCAATGAAAGCAAATTAATTATAAAGTAAAAATACTGTTATGGGTATAGATATTACAAAGTGGATGAAACCAGTATGGGAAAGAATAGCTCCCGAATGCATATTTGGTGAGCTTAGATCAGTTAACAGGAAAGAGAATGGGCAAATATGTGATGAAGAAGGAGGAAGAATGCCCAAGAGACAGGCCTTTGGAAAACCCACTGACTTCTGTGAAGGCTTCAGTGGAAAAAGAATTCGCTTTATGACAGAAGTCAAAGGGGAAATGAAGGTAGTTACATTGTACTAGAAAAATTAAACCAGAAGATTAACATGAAGCACGCTTTTTTTTAAATTATAAAAATTAACAAACAGATGCAACTATTACCTAAATCTGAATGAAGAAAAACTTACTGTAGTTTCACCTTTTGAGAAACTCCCTGCCAGCTGTTTTCTCATTCTGTGCTTTTCTCATACTCTGTGCTTTTTTGCATATTCTGTGCTTTTCTCAGATTCTGTGCTTTTCTCATACTCTGTGCTTATCCTGGTCTCTATTAGGCGGATCATAGCTTGAATGACCTGTTTCCAGGAGCAACTGTGGGACCCCGAGGAGGACCCTGTAGGCATTCCCCAGAAAGGCATTCCTTCCTTGGCC
This sequence comes from Uropsilus gracilis, assembly GCA_004024945.1. Lineage (NCBI taxonomy): Eukaryota > Metazoa > Chordata > Mammalia > Eulipotyphla > Talpidae > Uropsilus > Uropsilus gracilis. The sequence continues at coordinate 5,323 of PVHY01010801.1, forward strand.
TCTTTCTGAAAATCTGTCCTAGGCCGGGCATGGTGGCACATGCCTGTAAGCAGCAGTCGTGGTGGTGTGTGCCTGTAATCCCAGCTACCTGAGAAGCTAAGGCTGGGGGTTGCTTGAGTCCATGATACCCTGGGCAACATGAGCCTGTGGTTCCACGGGCAAAATTAGTGAAACCTAGTCTCAAAAAAATTAATTAAAAAAACAAAAAACAAAAAAACTGTCCTTACTGAGAGCCACACTCTCCTATGACTAGCAGAGTTATATACGCAAAGTGGAAAGGCAAACGCCAGGTACAGGACCATGGGGAGGGACAGAGACCAAAGGCAATCAAACTCTTCTGCATTCTCGTAGGCTTTACGCTCAAGTTGCCCCTGGTACAGAAATGCCCTGGTTAGAGGAGATGGAAAGGACTGCTGGTAAATGTGCAATATAAAGGAATCTGCAGCTAAAAGGGCTATAGGTCACCATTTCAATATAAATATATTAGCAAGGCGTAGGGTACAGAAAGCAGCAGCGTTAAGGGCTTCTCCCAGCCTACACAGTTTGAAATATGCTTTATAGAGGCTTAGCAACTGAGGAAATTAAAACTTACAAGGGAAAGAGAAGTTGTAAGAATTGGCTGTTTATCCCTTATGAGATGATTCAAGTTCTTTCTATTTTTTTTTCCAGAGACTAGATGTTACCTGGGGTAGCCCCAAACCCACAGACTCAAGTGATCTCTAGCCTCAGCCTCCCAGGTACCTGGGATTACTGGCACACACCACCATGCCCAGCTATTTTTTAGGTACTAGGTCTTGCCATGCTGCCCAGGGTAGTCTCAAACCCATGGACTCAAGCAATCCCTGGCCTCAGCCTCCCAGTGCTGGGATTACAGGAGCAAGCCACCATGCCCGGTGATTCCAGTTCTTTTTTTTTTTGGCCTGCAAAGTCTAAAAATATTTTTTAATTAATTAATTAATTAATATATAAATTTCACAACATTGTAATCCCAGGGATTTACCCCCCCCTCCCTTCCCTCCTGCTCAAAGTTGTGCACTTCAGTTTGGTGCTTAGCTTGTTTTGACTTTTCCTCAAGTCTTTTGTTTATTTTTTCACTATATCCCATATATTAGTGAAACTACTTGGTTTCTGTCTTTTTCTTTATGATTTGTTTCTGCTAATATGATTTCTTCTAAGTACATCCATGTTGTTATAAAATCGTTGAATTTGTCATTTTTAATTGATCGATTCCAGTTCTTTTAATGGACACTTCATCCTTAAGAAAACTCCACTTCCTAAACCAAATGCCCCCTCCCTAGCCCACACCCAAATCCCCCAAATTTATAAGAGTAAATCTCTGCAACCAGTGTTAAGGTCATTGAAAAGTCTTCAAAATAAAGACAGAGCTCCCACTTTAGCTGGGTTCACTAAATCAAAACACCATCTTCAAAAGTGAGCCACTAATTAAAAAGGTAGTCAGAGGGGTGAGCCATGACAGTGAACACACCCTAAGATCTGTGACCCTCCCCACAGTGGATCAGTCTCCCTTAGGGCATAAGCAGAACTGACACCTTGCTTCCAGTCAGTGGACAACAGCAAAGGATGGGGTGGTCACTGCTGTGATCATGCTGCCTTATGTAAGACTCTACCTTTGCAAAAAAGGAGCAAGAGTCCCCTGCTGGGCTTGAAGAAGTTGTTGTATTCACAGGGTCACCTAGCAAGGAGCTACGGGGGAATTTTAGGTGCTCAGAATGGCCCCAAGATGACAGCCATCAAGCAAACAGGGACCACAGTCCTAGAGCCACAGGAACTGAATTCTGCTAACTACACGTGAGCTCGGAAGGAAAGCCCAAGCTCCAGAAAGGAAAACAGCCTGGCCTGCCAGCCTGAGGGGAGGGTGTCAGAATGCAACCTCATGGGACCCTGCCCAGAGGCCCATGCTTGGGTTCCTGACGCAGAGAAACTGAAATTACAAATGTGTGTTGTTCTAAGTTGCTCACGTTGTGGTACTTTGTTACGTAGCGACGGAAAACGTGATAGCCATCCACCAGCATAAAAGTCTACCCAAAGTAACCAGCCCCTCAGAGTAATCTGGATATGTTTAACTCCCTACCTCTCTCCAAGAAATAGCAAAACCTTTTAAAAGACTGACAATGAAACTAAAACTGGTCGGTTTAGGATTAGTCATATGTTAAAACATGGACTGAAATTGCAGGCAGGTGTAAGGAAGGCTATGAGCAGCAGACTGCTGCTCTGCCAGGGAACCAATGAAAGGATCGTGACAGAGGAGAAATCTGTCAAAGGCGCATCCAGCACTAGTAAGGCCGGGGAGTCTGTTTCTCTGGGAGAATTGCTGTGGCTCCCTAGAAAGGAATAATCCATATATGGACAGGAGTGGTTCCCTAAAGAGCTGCTGAGTCTGGTTCAAATCTCTCGGACTTACACACTGCTCGCTGGTCTCGGGGATGAACTCCCCTTCGCTGTTGATGCTGGTGTAGGATCCTTGCCGGGCAATTCGCTGCTGCCGCTCAGGTACATAGCCAGGGGGAGGTGAGCTTCGGCCAGGGTTCTGGGAGCCTAAAAGAACAGAAACAAGATCTTTGATCACTGAGCCCAGGACACAGGCCTAACCAAATGGGGCCAGCTCAGAGATACTAGGCCTGCAGTCAGGGCTGGGACCCTGATGACCACCAAAACCTAGCACATTCAAAGTGCCCAAAGGCCAACAAAGCCCCTTCCTGGTAGATGAGCTGCTGCAGAGGTGGCCTAAGCACTAGTGCATCGATGACCGAGAACCCTGACATAAAACGTGACCTGAATAAACCTCATTGAACCAACCCAGAGTGGGCAGCAGGCAGCTTTTTCTTTTTAACCCTCAACTGTAATTCCCCCTTAACAATGTCCCTCTTCTCTAACTTTCCCTTGAGAGTTCCACTTCCCACCTCTCCACCCAGTCCGGGAACTACGAGGAAAATCAGCCATCCACCAGGCTAGTCTTCTTGGGCGTTGGGCCCAGCAGCATCACGAGACCAGGGACCAGGGAAAAGGCGCCTGAGCATCTTCACCACCTCCCTGCTGCCCCGCGCATCCAGTCAGTACTCTCTGTTCTCTATCTGCATCGAGTGAGAAGGCCCACCCGTGGTCTAGCCAGAAACGAACCTTCCCTTTTTTTTTGAGACTAGGTCTCCCTATCTTGCCCAGGGTACCACGGATTCAAGCGATCCTCAGCCTCAGCCCAGCTATTTTTTGAGACTAGGTCTTGCTATGTTGGCCTGGGCGTGTCTCAAACCCTCAGACTCAAGTGATTCCTAGTCTTGACCTCCCTTCTTAGGATGGGATTACAGGAGCACGCCACCGTGCCTGGCCCCCCAGAAACGAGCCTTCCTTATACGAGTAAAGCATTTACACAGTGCTTTACTTTTCACTGGCCATTTACAGCGTTACCTCATTTAATTTTCAACACTGCTAGAGAAGCTCGGCAGATATTTTGAGTCCTATTAAGGGCCATGTATTCTGCGAGGTCGTTTTACATTTGTTACATCACTCAATCTCTTCAGTCATCCTGAGGTCACTCAAAGTGCTTCACATTTCTCAAAAGAAACATAACACAGGCAGATATGATCGCTGCTTTACAAGTGAAAGAATAAAAAGTCAATTTGTATGTACTTTCACCACATCAGTTTGTAAGATGGAATCGTTTATTACCCTAACATCCCTAAATGACATGGAATGTGCAGAAATATTCTTTTAGTCGCTAAGTAATGCTTTTCTATCATAAGGTATTTAGAGTCTAGGAAACAGGTCTCCCCACTCTCAGCTGAGAGCTTTTTCTGACTGAGTCTACTGCTTCTGTGAGCAAAGAGACAGAGGAGAGGGGGAGGGCAGAAGTTTGCATCTTTCTCCTCTCTGTGCTCAACAGCCAAATCTCAAGGAAGCTTGAACAGCGCCTGCAAACAAGTACTTTCAGTAGTTTCAAACTTAAATTGAGGGCTCTTCTTCCGAACCCTTTTCCTGTGCTGGAAAACCAGAGACACAAGTGCCTTTGACTCCCTCATCTGACACTGCTCCCTCCACCACCAGCACCACCAGTGCCCAGAAACCAGGAACAGCAGATGTGCCATCTGCCAACAAAGCAGGCTGCTCTCCTTGATGCTTGGTTTTTCCAGTCTAGTTCAGGGGCTGTAGCACCAAGTTTCCTGAAATGGAGCTGCAGGCAAGATGCTCTGTGGGAATGGCTAAGAAGGAAAGACAGAACATGTTTGGTGGCTAGAAATCTAGGGGGAGAGGGGACGATACACCTGACTCATTTTACCCTGGATCTAACCCTAGTATAGACCAGTTTCAGAAGGAAATTTAGGATACACACACAGTTGCTGTGTTTCTCTATGTGTCTAACTATACAGAAATATGTATCTGCATGGCTTTTTACGGTTCAAGAGCTCAGTCAGTGCCCTGCAAGGTTGCATACAGGGACCAAGTATCTACTGCTCTGCTCTTTGAACGTTGAGCACATAGGGGAGGCCTGATGAAGTCCAAGGCTCAGTGACACTTACTGAGCCAGGTGTCTTCTCCCATCATCTCGGAACGCCAAGAAGAATAATGCTTAAGTCACAGAACAGTGGGGAGGGCTGCTCGTTAGAAGATAATCTCTAGAGGATTTAAGTAGTTATTTTCAATGTCCTTCAAGAAACTGACACCTCCTTGGTTCCATATGAAGGCAGCTGTTTAGAATACATGACTTACATGGTTATATGAAATCTGCCACCAAGAACACTTACAATTTCTTGTTGGAGGCATCGCCCAGCCTTGAGGTCAATGGCAGTTAGGTCTCTGAGGCGGGAAGGTTAACATGGGCCTCTCTGTAAAATGGCTTCCCCACCAGACCCGAGAGCAGAGGCCAGAATCAAATTGCTCTGAAAACAGGCATAGCATTTTACTGGATCTGCCTGTATGTACACCTTACTCACAGAAAAGAGGTTACTGCGCCTTTCAGATAATTCCAAACAGTCTGTGGCAGCCCTAAGCCCTGGCACAAGCTGACTCTGCTCTCGGTAAATTTGGGGATTCCGTGTCACAAACTAACATACCAATGAAGTCAGCCACAGCAGATTTTCTTCCTTTTTCTTTTCAACATTCTGTTATTGCTGATTCAATCCTCACATCACCCATGTTGCAGGAAGGGAAAGCTGAAGCCCAAAGTCATAGTAACTGAGTGGTGGGGCTTGTCGCTAGAAAACTGACTTCCTGACTCTACTTTGTGCAGCCGAAGCAAGGCCATTCTGAGAGCCTTATTTATTTTCAAAATGGGCAGGCATACTGCGCAACAAAGTTGCAGAAGGCAAGACTTCTCCCTGAGCTGCCATGCCACATGCACCTCACGCACAGTCTGAGCTCAGCGAGGACCCCATCCCTACCTGTGGGGAAACAGACAGCCTTGCTGCTGCAAGCAAGAGGGACACTGAAATGGGGCCTTCGGACAGCACAGGGGAAACACAGAGCCGCTCTGTGCAGTTCGGATTCAGCTGTCCTGCCCAGGATCACCTGTGAGCCAGAGGCCGCAGATACAAGATGTCAAGGGCTCAGAGGCAAGGACAAGAGTGGAGTAAAGGGAAGGCTGAATCATGACTAAGAAAGCTGGGGGGAGGACAGGGAAGGACTATAAAGGCAGTCCCTCCCTTTCACTCTCAGAAGGAATGAGAAGAGAACTAATAATCCATAGAACGGATAGAAAAGGTGAGGGACCAGAGCAAAATCCTGCGCACACATGCGAGTGAAACACAAGAGAAGGAACTGTGAGAGACAACGTATAGTGAACTGAAGAAATGATCACAGTCATCACCTGTCACAGAGTCACACCTAAGGCCACACAATGAGTGGGCATGTCAAAAGCTAAGGGCTGATACACAACTCAAGAAAGCAAGGTGCCCCTCCCCATTCCATGGGAGAGGAAGGCCACAGAGATGGGGCCGCAGCCCCACACAAAGCGACAATTGAAGGAGAGAAAACGACCTGCAAAGTCTTTCAGCAGATACCTTTCACGACAAGTATCTTCTATAATGAATGGGATTGAAGACAGTCAACAAGGAGAAAACACTGATAGATTCCAAATGAGAACGAACTGCTACCCAGTGCAGAGATAAGACTGAACATCTACCAACACAGCTTGTTATATTCTAGGATCACAGTCCCTCACCCAAGAAAAGGACATTGCCACAGAAAACGAAGAGACCAAAGGACCCAACAAATATCAAAAAACAACAGAGTGAATAAAGCGGTCGTCAAGGGGGAGAGGGGGGGAAGGGGGAAGGCTTTCAAATAACCATTTGCTGATACTGTAAAATCTAAAGAATGAATAAAATTAAAATTATTATTAAAAAAAAAAAAAGACTAAGAAAGCTACCCCACTTTCTGGCCGGGCACGGAGGCTCGTGCCTGTAAGCTTCAGCCTAAGAAGCGGCCGGAGCTAGGGATCGAGGTTCGAGTTCCACCAGGGGCCCGTAGCGAGACCTAGTTCCAAAAAAATAGCTGGGTGTGGTGGCGCACCCCTGTAATCCCAGCTACCTGAGAAGCTGAGGCTGGGAATTGCTTGAATCTGTGGTACCCCGGGCAATGAGAGCCTATGGCTCCATGGGCAAAAACAGAGAAACCTAGTCTCAAAAAAAAAAAAGAAACCTACCCCACTTTCTGAAAGCCCACATATGGAAGACCGTGGACCTGGCCATTTCTCTTAACCCCATAGTATTAGGCTTCTAAGCGCAATTATGAAAAAAGGATGGTTTTCTTTAGCCCTACCATGTCTCAAAACAGGAATACTATTAACACTTGGCTAACAAACGTTAGCCTAGTACCTGCTTCTACTTCTGACTGTGGGTAGATCCTGGTAGTTCACTTGTTACACGCAAATTCAATCCACATGCTGGCAGCCTTTGATAGCAGCAGAAGCAACCTGGTGAGATGAACAAGGGGTAGTAAGAAAAGCCTAAACTTTAGAATTAGATGGACAAGGGCCAGGCACGGTGGCACGTGCCTGTAAGCAGCAGCCTAGGAAGCCATGGCAGGGAGAAGGGGTCGTGGTTCGAGTCCCACTTGGGACAACGTAGCGAGACCTAGTTCCAAAAAAATATCTGGGCGTGGTGGCGCGTGCCTGTAATCCCAGCTACCTGGGAAGCTGAGGTTGGGGACTGCTTGAGTACGTGGTACCTCGGGCAATGTGAGCCTGCGGTTCCATGGGACAGAAATAGCAAGACCTAGTCTCAAAAAAAAAAAAAAAAAAAAAAAGAATTAAATGGACAGGAGTTCAAACCAGGCTTTGCTTAGTTAGATGCAAGATTTAAACTCTCACCTCTACTTCTTCACCTACAAAAATGGAAACAAATATCTACCTTAAAACTTTTTTTTTAACTTAAAAATGTGGTGGCAGGAGTACGCATTTGCATGGTAGAAACTCAGTAGAATTCCATTTGTTCCTCCTTGTATGTAGCAGGTACAATGGATTAGCCTCAAGATCCAGTCCACCCTCATGTATGCCCTTCAGCCCTCCCTTCAGTAGCTAACCAGTTGAAAGTCATCGTTCTGAGACCCCCTTTTGGCTCAACCAGTCACACACACTTGTGTGGGGTCTGCCTCACTCCCTGCCATGTCTCCCTGTTTCCCAGAAGCCTTAGTTTTCCCACCCTGGCATCCACGCTACACCCCATCCCCAGGTTACCTGCTGCCCAGAGACAGGGGCAGGCAGCACTGTGGAGCACAGCGGAGTGGCTGCCGACTTCTAGATTACAGAGGAAGGAGAAGCCCTGTGGTATGACTTATTCTAGAGTCTGTTTCTCTCAGTCTCCCAATGATTCTAGAAACCAGAGTGTGCACTACATCTCTTTTTCCCTGAAACTATTTAAACTGGATTCTGTTATGTACAACTGAACCCTGACTGAAAAGGTATTATGCATCTCACCTAGAACAAAAAAATTTCTTGTAAGGGACTGATGAGAGAATGAAAAATTCTTACTTATTGATGAAACCCCATTCATAGGTCCAGACTATCCCAGGGAAGATAAGCTGCCTGCAATCCGCTACAGGGACTATCTAGGTTAAGATCTCCCTGGGGTAAAATATACTTGGCTTCCCAGATACCCATTATCTCACCCATCAGCTGCCACTGAACTCTCCCCTGCTTCTTTCTGCAGGTGGGATGGGACAAGCTCACACGAGGCCAGGCTCACAGGCCCAGGAGAGCAGGGGGAGGGGAGTGGGGAGAGAATAGCAAAGGTTTTCCGAGCTTTTATTTCCAGCCAGAGACTTTCACTTTTTCCAATACACACTGCTGCCTGCAGAGAGCCAGCCTTGCTATCTGATGGGCAGCTTGCCAGGGGCTATTGTGCACAGGCCCGCAGCTCAGGGCAGGAAAGGGAAGTCTCCCCAAACCAATGGCTATCAGAGGAAGCGAATGGAAAAACCAGGAGTTGGCAGAATAGTTCCAGAGCATTTTCAGTTTTGTTTTTATCTTCATTTCAGAAACTGGGAGCCGATGAGTCAAGAGCAAGTGAGACAGGGAGCTGAACAGGACAGCAGATTCTCACCTATTAACCAGCTGTGAGCTGATACAAAGCAAAGTGCCATGCAGGAGACATTCAGGTCCCAGGAGACAGGCACAGAGGAGATGGCAGATTCTCTGGGACTCCCCTGACATTCCAGCCTGGACTTGTTCCAGTCTCACCAGACCACTTGTACCCATGAGTCTCATCTCCCCATGAGCTAAAGTAGAAGAAAACAGAGTAGTCCTGTGTCACGTGGCCCACCGCTCCTCAGAAAGGCCTCGTGCACAGAAGGAGAAAACCAGGGGTGTCAGTGGTCTCCCAGGGCATGCTAGCTCTTTGCCAGCCTCTTTAACCCAAAGTGACCATCAAAATTAAGCTCTCATCCTGGGATGGAGCTGATCCTTCGGCTCTGCGTGCTGACTCAAAGCTGAATGGCTTCTAGCCTTCTCATACATAGGGGATGGCTGTCAGGAAGTTGATCCCGTCAGGAAGCTGCCCCTATAGGGAGCTTGAGGCTCTGGGTCAGTGTTAACGTGCAGGTCATTCATTATCAGTAGAGAGAGAGAGCCAGTGAGCGAGCGAGAGCGAGCGAGTGAGCTGTAGTTAGCCATCAACTATTTTCTCTGAACCTTTTTCTCGTTTGTCAAGAGCAGATTAGACAGAGACAGAATAAAATCTTATTTCCTCCACAATGGGATCTTAACCAATATTCTTCAGTACGTTCACACTGGGCCAGGGTGTGCAGAACAGAGCTACTCAACATTCATCCTGTAAGACCCTACGAACACCCTATGTGCTTCAATTTCTCAATTCCCACTTACTTTGAAGCTACTACCACACTAAACAGCTTCCAATTCCGCCTAGTGTCACAGAAAAGCTCCTGTAGGAGATCCGTGCAGGTAAACGAAGAGGGTCATTGCTGTGTACGTGTGCGGGTCACTACCTCGGCGGCCTTGGTTCTCCCTTCCGAGCTGCACCAGGACTGGAGGTTCATACTGTGCAGCGCCCCCTCCGCCTGTTTGTCCTCTCTTCTCAGAGGAAGAGGGCACCCTTTCTCCACCAGGACTTCAGTTTCACCCTCTGCGGAAGACAGCGCCCATGGACCCCTATTCACTACCTCCAATCTCCGCCTCAAATGACTTGCACCTCCCTGCATAAAACATAGCCTAAAAATATCCCGACTCCATCCCTGCCACTCACCTGCCTCTTTTTTTTTTTTTTCCTTTCATGGTCAAGTTCACTGAAAGAACCGATTCCAATCGCTTCCACTCATTGGCTACCCATTCCTTAGGGGCTGCAATCTGCTTGCCTCACTATGGGATGCAGCAGTAAGATAAGGAGCAAGATGAAGTAAGAACAGATGCAAAGGAACTTAACATGCACCAGATCAAGCTGGAGTCAGAAGGCAATTAGAAACAAGTCTTTCAGCCGAAGTTTGTCAATGTGGCTTGATGACACCATCCAATGCATAAGGACCAAACAGTACTGGGCAGGCCCACTTTAGAAGTGAGCAGAATGCCTAAAGGTAAAGAAACAGTAAGGGGGTGGAGGGGAGTCTTCATGTAGAGACATGCCACCTGCCTCGTCTGAAGATTTCCCCATAGGGGTCTCTTCTTTGGGTCAACTCATTACCTAAGTAAAATCTCTCTCTCTCTCTCTCGCTCTCGCATGAACTAGTTAAACAGACTAATGGAATTCCAATGGAAAACATTGGAATTCAAGGTTTGTATACTGCGATGGGAAAACAAAAGGTGCACATGCTAACTTGAAATATTTGAAAAACTGTCATGTGAAAAGATATTTGTGGTGCAACTGTTCGAGTCTACAGTACCACAGACAGAGTGACAGAAGGCAGATTTTCAGTTCAACTCAAATTCAAATCAACAGAGGGGGTTCAAAGTGGGCTGCTCTGCCGACACCCGCCCCTCCCTGACAAGGCTGCAGTGGTGCCACACAACCTGCTGGTTGCTGTCTCTCCCTCAACACACATAGGTTCATTAATGCTGGAGAGGAGAAGGGCTGGAATCCTGCGGGAGTTCAGTCAGCAAGGCTTACCAACCAGACTTCCCTGACCCCATTTCCACTGCTAGGACTTCTCTTAATCCTGCATGCTTTATTCTCGACCCCTCTTACTTCCTGTCTCCTCCTATTTCCGGAAGGCCTTACATTGTACCAGCACCATCAGATCTGTGTCTCCTACCCTTGCTCTGTCCTTTCTGACCTGACTGGTACTACGTAAGGCCTCTTCCCAGCCTTCTCCCAAATTCCCTTCTCCTGGGCACCCCTTTCTCGGGTCTCTGTGGGCTCACATACTGACACAAAGCACCTGGGCTGCTGAGGCCGAGGCCCAGGCCTGCTCGCCGCAGGCTGTGCTCAGGTGCTCTCATCTGAGTCCATGGTTCCAACTTGCCAATTTCGAAGTTTTTCCCTCTAGGTACATCTTTCTCCCTTTTGAGTCAGCGATCCATGGGTCTAACCGCCCATTTGATACCTCGTCTTGGCTGCTTTCTCAGAGGCAACTCCAATTCAGGTCTTAAACATTAGACTTGTTCCTTTCTCAGCACCAGAAACGAAGCTTTCCTAGTGTTCCTGTCCTGGTGACAGGCAGACCATGACCTAGATCATGACCCAGTAACTTCTCTCCTGCTCTCACCACCCATAAACTCAGTCCAACGCACATAAACTCAGTCCAACGCACCACAGTAGTTCTTAAACCTTTTGGCTGTAGAGTCCCTTTACACTTTAAAAACCAAGACACCAAAGAGATTTTAGTCACTGTATTAGGAATTAAAGCTCAAAAATAATTAAAACAAAATAATATACTGGCACACATTCCCCTAGCCATCAGAGCAATGACAATACCTCAGGCATTAAATCTTTGGATAACACCACTTATTTGTGAGAAAATAACTGAAAAGGCAAATTACATCTTAGTAGTATTATAAAAGTAGTTCTGATCTCACAGACCTCTTGACAAAATCTCAAGGAGACCCCATGCCCCACATCACGCTTTTGAAAACTATCACCACGTCGCGTTCTGTCAGCTTTACCCAAAGCTGACAATTCACCAGTCTTAATTCACCAGCTCCTTCCTCTCTTCATGACTGCTGTTTACCTACTCCAGGCTTCTGTCTTCCTTTCCAGGATTACTACATTGGTGTAATACGGGTCCCTGATACCCATCCTTGGCCCCCTCCAATCTGTTCTCCATGCTGTAGTCATCTTCTCTAAATACAAATCTGAATGTCATGCCACCCAATCCTCTTCAGCTAAAAACCCTAAAATGGATTTTCACTGTTTTCAACATAAGGATCAAGGTCATCATAGAACACAGGTTTCTGCCTCCCTCCTCCACTTCAGCCTGTCCTCCTCCTCCTGTTCACAGCTCTCAGCCCTCAGGACTTATTTCTGCTGCTATTCTTTGGGGAGGCAAAGTGGGGTGAGTTTCTGCTACTCCCTCTGCCATTAAGTCTTTGCACCTGCGGTTGGTTCCCTGCATGGAAGTCTTTTCCCTGTAACTCCCACTCACACTGTGGAGTGACAACCTAGGGGTTCCCTGGTGCGGAGGTAAGGCCGCATGTGTCTGCTCATAGCACCACACACCTCTAGGCACAGCCTGTCATCATACATTAACCACATCATGACACTGAGCGCCTGTCTCTCACTGGCCATGAGGGCAAGAGCTGTGCCTTCCTTGCTTCCCAGGTTTCAGGACAAAGTAGGTACTTTACTAATCACTCCTTGGGTGACTGAAAATGCAGTTTGCTTGGGAGAGAAAGACGGTAACAAGGTAATGGAAGAAGCACTGTAGTGAGATGAGAACAGAGAAAAGAATTCCGGTGGCTGCCCTGTCCACAGGAGAAGCCCCACACAGACAAGGCTCCGCAGAAAGCCACCCTTCCCAGCCATCTCTATTTCCTCTCCAAGCACATGCGCCAGCTGAGATGGTGAGATCTCTACAAGGGAAAGAGTCTAAAAGATCTCTCCCCTCATCCTTGTCTCCAGAAATGCTCCATAATCCCTGAAGATTCAGCTTGAACATCTCTCCAAAATGTACTTCCCAGGTCATTCTAGTTAGAAACCATCCCTGCCATTTCTGGGTGCTGTAAAATGGTAGGTAAGCTGGCCCATTTCTCACATCACATTCACCACACCTCACACACACTCCACATCACCAGGGGTTCCTGGAACCCACCACCTTCCTCTGTAATCATGGCTGACAGGTGCTCCTTCCCACTACCTGACTCTACTTTGTGCCCAGGGAACCTTCCTTCACATGGAAGTTCAGATGCTACCCCTACTGTTAGCTCAGATGTTATCCCTACTATGAAAGACTGCCCAGGTCCTAGGCAGTGTGTGTTGTTGTCTCCACTATGCGCCCACACTCACCCTTCCCCATCCCTCTGTGGCAGTATTTGTCTAGCCCAGCAGCTGGCTCAGAATGCCTGCTGAATGAAGGAACCCAGGAACTATGTGTACTGCGAGGCTGTGCTGCCCATTCTCTTGATAAACAGGAACAACTTTATAGAAACCGTATTCCTCAGCATTCTCAGACAAGGACATTCCGTAAATGGCTCTCCAGAACAATGATCCAGCATTTAGCTCTCACCTTTACGCGTAGGACACAAACTCTTGCTAATAACAAGTAGGAGGCTGGGCATGGTGGCACATGCCTGTAAGCAGCAGCCTAGGAAGCCGTGGCCAGGGGCAGGGATCGCGTTCAAGTCCCGCCGGGGGCACATAGTGAGACCTAGTCCCAAAAAAATAGCTGGGCATGGTGGCGTGCGCCTCTAATCCCAGCTACCTGGGAAGCTGAGGCTGGGGATTGCTTGAGTCTGTGGTACCCCGGGCAACGTGAGCCTGCAGTTCCATGGGCAAAAATAGTGAAACCTAGTCTCAAAAAAAAAGAATAAGTATGAGGTCCAAGCATTATGTCACGTCAGTACTCACTGCTTACTCTACAAATGAATAGCACTGCCCTCCCCAGCTCCTCAAGTTCTCTAAGTGCTCTGGAAAAGAGGCCAAGCCAGCAGCTTCCCAGGTATCAAGGCACCTGGATTTCAGGGTCGCAGATGCTCTGGGATAGGGTCTCCTTGCCTGGGTGTAGGCTTTCTCTTCAACCAGCTTAATGAGAGCACAGAAACAAATTACCCACAATTCCTGAAACTCACATACAGACTTTCAGCTTGGTTTCGGAAATTTCTAGGTGAGCCAAAGTCAATTTAACACTCTCCTTGCTACTCCCTCAAGAGGCTTATCATGCACCAAGAAGTTTAGCAACAGGACTGATGCTCACACCTTCCAAGGTCACTTCAAGATCTTTGAAGAACAGTTCAACTTGATGCAGTTGTATCTCTGTAGATAGAATTTGATCTCCTAACAGTAACAAGTCTCAATAACATTAGGAAAGTAAGCTCAATACTAACAGATGGCGGCCATATTTTCCTTTCTCCTCAGACTCTAAAAAATGGGATCCAGAACAGCACAGGATTATATGGAATAGTGGTTAGATTTGATTTGATTCAGTTCTTTTCCTCGAGAGGCCCGGCAACTAGCTTTCTCTAGCTGGCCAACTGCATGGACAATGCCAGCCGTGTCCTGTTCTTTCCACACAACTTAGCTTGACTCTCCAAGAGCTTCACTGGGCAACGTGCCATAAGGACTCTTGAAGGATGGTTTAAAAAAAAGGGCAGAATGCCACTAATAGTCTTCAAGCAAATGTTTGAGGAGATCATACTTCAGGAATCTGATTATGCCATTAACTAATATTTTATAGCACCTTGGTGGTCAGGATACCATCCCAGTCATTTCACTTTTTTTTTCCTATTGTTGGGTCTTTTTTTGTATTTCTAGTTATTTCTCCACCTCTTCTCCCCAAATACAGGATTGAGGATTATTCTGCACAGAATAGCAATCAACACATCTGTTGACTGTTTTTAAATTAATACATATTTGATTTAAAAAAAAAACACAGACTAATTAGACGAGAGAACAAACATTGTAAAATACTCACTGACAGAGAGGTGCCTGCTCCTGGGCTCAGGGGGCTGATAGATGGTATTTAAGTCTCCTGCAGACTGGGAAGCTTTGATCCGCACTTGTCTGGACACCCCAGGGTGTGGAGAAGAGCTGGTCTGCAGGAAAAGAGGGGAAATGGGCTGAGCTGTCTTCAAGCAAGCAGGCAAAGAGAAGTCCCTTCCCCTCCCCCACGTTCTTGGTCATCTTCATGGTTTTAATACATGCCTACACACAGCTTTCCCCACATCTCACTCCTCAATCTGTCTTGGCAAATCACTATTTGCTGGTTGTGGTTTTACAGCTTTGGTGACATATGAGCACAGAGACTTGGTGCTCTAATTTAACGGGTGCTGACCCAGATACTGAGGAATAACAGGCATTCCTGTAAAAACCTACCAAACAGAAGAGAGTTGTAAATACTCCCTCATAAAATTCTCCAGAGTCTGAAAAGAATAGCAGGAAATTATTTCAGCAGCAAGATCACCTGCCGAGTAGTGGTCAGAACAGCGAATGATATCAACCCCCCAACAAAATTCTGATACATAAATATGTATTTGTTAAAAGTAACTCAACATGTTGTTATTTCCCCAGCCATCATCACACCTGAAAATTAAGGCACAAATATCTCGGTTGCTTCATATCACTAGGGTTTACATGCAAACCATGCCAGGAATGTATTCACATGGGAAATATCATAGGTAGCCTGCTGTGGTCACGGGCCCCAGAACAGGGTCAGCAGTCTTATACATTCACCCTCTTTTGCACCTACCCAGGTGAGCCACCAGGTAAGTCACAAAGAGTGAGCAGAACACCAAAGGGGAGACCCTTGCACTAAGAAAGCTGAAAACAGAAGCTACAGAACACAACTAAGAATGGGGGTAGGACCTAGGGACTTATATATTAATTTGAGCCAAAGTTTCTTGCTTCTCTGTTAAAGAAAAGAAAAGGAAAAGAGAAGTCTGACCTAAACACTATATCCTGTCCTCCAGGAAAACAGCTTCCCGTCCTCAGGGGCAAATCCAGCTGCCAAGCAGCCTTGCCAGTCCCCTACACTGAACTGTCACGTGCAGGCCTGTCCTGAAAAACGCAGTCTTGCTTTAACGGGAAGTCGGAACTAAGGGGAAGTGACTGTTCTTGCCGAAGCCTCCGATGTGCAATAGCTCTCTCCACTGAGAGTCAGAAAGGAAAAAACAATCACAGCCACATACTGGGGAAGCAGGTCATGAAGGGTAAGGGAAGGCTACAGTCAGAGAGAGAAGTCAGAGAGAGAAGTCTTGCAGTCAGAGAGAGAAGACAACACATGGAGCAGCCCAAGGACGCCTGCCTGGACACAGCGGGAACGCAGTCAGCCTGACACACAGTGGGGATGCAATCAATCCTGGCCATATAAATTTGAGCTGTGCCCCAAAACTACAATTTAAACTTTCAATTTAAGCTGGGTGTGGTAGTGCGCCTATAATTCCAGCTGCTTGGGAGGCTGAGGCTAGGAATAGGAATCACTTGAGTCTGCAGGTTCGAGACTATCCCAGGCAACATAGCTGACCTAGCCTCTAAAAATAAACAAACAAACTTTCCATTTTAAAATCTAAAAGCTGAGACAGGACAGTAGGTTCAAGAGCCACACAAGCATAGATCTGTAGAAGAAGGAAAGCTTGAAGTTGCTGTAACAGATTGGAAAACAGACAAAAGAAATCAAAGAAGGTTTCCAAGTAGGGCTTCTCAATGTTAACATGTATACATCACCCGAACCTTGTTAAAATGCGAATTCTGGGACAGTAAGTCTGGTCAGTAGATATGCTGGTAGGTGGATGACACTGAGCAGCAAGGACTTAGGAGTCATGTTTTGGCTTAAGGTAATGGTACTGAACCCTAGTGTCCCATTAGAACTGTTTGTGGAGCTTTTGACACTTCAGAGCCACTATAGCAATCTCCGGGATGGTGAACAAAAATGAAGCTGAACCAGAGCAATATGAACAAGACTCAAAATTGGGAAAGAGGAAGAAGGAGGATAGAAAAAAGGGGTCGCCGGGCATGGCGGTGCATGCCTATAGGTGGCAGTCTAGGAAGCCAAGGCCGGGGCCAGGGATCACGGTTAGAGTCCCGCCAGGGGCACATAGCAAGACCTAGTCCCCAAAAAATAGCTGGGCGTGATGGCACATGCCTGTAATCCCAGCTACCTGGGAAGCTGAGGCTGGGGATGGCCTGAGTCTGGGGGAAGGCAATGTGAGCCTGTGGTTTCACAGGTAAAAATAGCAAGACCTAGTCTCCAAAAAAAGAAAAGAAAAAAGAGGTCACAGTAAATGAAAGGAAAGGAGAGCACAAGTGTGAAATGTATAGCTGACAGGACAGAACCCTCTAAAGACAGGAAACAGAAGGTGGCACTTGACCACTCACTGACTGGTTTCTGTGGGCAGCAGTGTCCTGAGGCAGACACAAACAGTATGAACAAGGAGCCCAGGGAACCACATGCACAGAGACTGCAGTGACTGGAAACTCAGAGACCAGAAAGGGGGGGAGGGGAATAGCAGAAAGAGAGGACACAAATTTTTCTCACATACACTAACTTGACAAAAGATTTGGAGGAATGAAATAATAGAACTCAAGTATGGGTGGGAGGGAGTGAGCAGGTGCACACGTGCACGTGTGTATGTGTTTTACATTGGTTCATGGGAGGATGTGACTGTGCCCCAATCATCAAGCAATCACGTCATTAAACCCATGCCCACTTCTTTCACAAAATTAACAATTCCAGGTTCTCCTGTAAGAAAGGGTTTCCTACATATGAACTCTGCTTAACCTTTGTTAACAATTCAG
The DNA here is from genome assembly GCA_004024945.1 of Uropsilus gracilis. Taxonomy (NCBI): domain Eukaryota; kingdom Metazoa; phylum Chordata; class Mammalia; order Eulipotyphla; family Talpidae; genus Uropsilus; species Uropsilus gracilis. The sequence continues at coordinate 22,665 of PVHY01010801.1, forward strand.
TAAATGTTCACTGTGCTTTCTTAAGGGGATGGGAGGGGTAGGGGTTCTAAGATAATTAGACACAGTTTTTTTTGTTTAAGAGACTAGGTCTTGCTGTGTTGCCCAGGGTAGTCCTGAACCCGTGGACTCAAGTGATCCCTAGCCTGAGCCTCCCAAGGCTGGGATTACAACCACGTGCCACCACACCTGGCTATTTTTTGAGATTAGGTCTTGCTATGTTGCCTGAGATAGTCCCGAACCCGTGGACTCAAGTGATTCCTAGCCTCAGCCTCCCAAGGCTGGGATTATAGGCACGCACCACTGCGCCTGGCATTAGACACAGTTTCTACTCTCAAGTTGCTTATAATCTTTTTGGATAAAACTTACAAATATTCAATGACTATAGTGTAATTTACTAGGCAACTAATATACAAATATGACACGGGGGCAGTTCTCTAATATTAGAAAACCTCTCCCTTATTCTGAGGCTTCCTAAGAGCATTTTGCTGTGCTTCTCCCTAAACAATCAGCCCCACCCCATAAATCTCTTTAGAAAATAAATGGTCAGCATGAGCACCATTTCATCTATACTCTGTCCTGGCACAGCAAGTCCACAGCTCTCACGCAGCAATGTCACCTGTCCACAAACACAAGAAAAGAATGCCAAGAAATCTTCAGAAACAAGTATGTGAAAAAAAGTAGTAAGGGAGTTAGTGACTACTAGAGGAGGGGAACTGGACTCTAAGCGTTCTTGTGATATAGGCCCCAGGGGCCTTAAGGAAGGGAACCTGCACAAGGGATAACTCCTTCAGATAGTTCCTGCAGATTGCTGCCATTTGGTCAGGCAGCAGCTGGTAAGTTACCAGAGGCCCTCCATTCTATGGCCTTTTCCTACTGAACAGAAGGAAGCCTATTCCTACATGTGTTCCCAAGGAAAGGCCTGACTGCTGAGGAGCTGTGGGAGCTGTATTTTCAAGGAATGAGAGTCTCATGTTCCCAACAGCATTTGCGCATCAACACCCCCACACTAACCAAATCCTTTTTGTTGGGGTCCAAATGTAATCAAAAGAACAAAAATATAGATTTTACCCCCATTATCATAAAACGCTTTCCTTCCTCCCACACTGCAAAGCCAAGTAACCTCTAGCACCTTAACACTGACAATGTGGTTTCTCTGGTAAATCAAATGAACAAGACTGGCTGGACACTGACGCAGCAGACAAGGCTGCATTTCTGTCTGTTCTTGCCTTAGCTGTGGCTCAGGAATGCAAAAGCCTGTCAAGGCAACAGCACAATACCAAGTTTTATCTTCAGCTCCCAGGCCACGACAAAGGTCACTTACGTGGTTTCTGTCCTGGGATAGCAGCAATATCCTAAGGCTTTTCATGCTCGAGCTTCTATCCAAAATGTCAATTGCTTTGTCAAGGTCATCTTGGTTTTTCAGCAGGATGGAGAGCTGTGACACAAGACAGGAAAAAAAATAAGTCATCTAAAGTAAAGAGCTATCTTGATGCTTTATTTTGTAAAACTAAAAATAGAGTTAAAAGATTTAACTGAAGCTAAAGATATTTTCTTTAAGTTCACAATTCAATAGTGTTTAGTAAAATTACATAGCTGTGACTCTACTTCCACAATTCAAGTTAAAAACAGTTCCATTATGCAGGCCAGGCAAGGTGGCTCATGTCTGTAAAAATTAGCCTATGAAGCGGCTAGGGCTGGGGATCGCGGTTTGAGTCCTGCCCAGGACAACACAGCGAGACATAGCCCAAAAAAATAGCTGGGCATGGTGGCGTGTGCCTGTAATCCCAGCTACCTGGGAAGCTGAGGCTGGGGATTGCTTGAGCCTGTGGTACCCCGGGCAGCATGAGCCTGCGGTTCCATGGGCAAAAATTGACCTAGTCTTCAAAAAAAAAACAGTTCCATTATGCAAAAAAAAAAAAATCTTTTGTGACCATTTATAGTCATTCCCACTTCCCGTAGCCCCCCAAAACACCGATTGCCCCAAAGCATCAAATCACAGCGTCATCTTGTTTCTTCCAGTCCATCAAGCATTAGCATCATGTCTCATCCTATCCTGTGCTAAAGTTAACAGAAAGGACAGAGGGGAAAGTAAAAGACAAAAACTTACACAAATAAAAACAAATTTAGATATCAAAGTATGGTTTAGTATCTTAATCTTAAAGGCAAAAATCAGTCACTAGAACTGGAAAGCTATCTCCTCCATTTTCATACCACAGAAGTATTAAAGAGTAGGTCTTTTTTTTTTTTTTTTTTTGAGACTAGGTCTCGCTATTTTTTGCCCGTGGGACTGCAGGCTCTCGCTGCCCGGAGTATCACAGACTCAAGCAATCCCCAGCCTCAGCTTCCCAGGTAGCTGGGATTACAGGCACACGCCACCAAGCCCAGCTATTTTTTTTTGGAACTAGGTCTCACTACGGGCCTCAGGCGGGACTCGAACTGTGATCCCTAGCCCCTGCTGCTTCATAGGTTGAAGCTTACAGGCACGAGCCACTGTGCCTGGCCAAAGGGTATGAGTAAGCTTTATTTGCTGTTAGAAACAGAAGATATTATGAATACGCAGTATCAAAAGATGCAAAAACATGTTCTGCCCAGGACCTGGCAAAACTCAAATCTTATACAATTTTATAGTACAAACAGATGAGAACTCTAAATCCTAGACTGGGAAAAGACAAACAGTAAAAACAGTATTTAAAATCTCCAGACAACACATGCAATGAAAGAAAATTTTGCAACTCAATACACATGAAAGAATCTCTTCCTGGATAACATTCAAAATAGGAATAAATAAGAACTGTTGCAGATGGGGGAAGGAGGGTCAGGGAAGAGATAGAGAAGCATTTTATGGAGAGTAGGTGTTATCTTAAAAAAATAAGTTATAATTCTGCAAACATATTAATAAGGGTCCGTTATCCAGAATATATAAAGAACCTTACAATTCAACCATAAGAAGGAATAATTGAAATTTTAAAACAGACAAAAGATCTGAATAGGCATTTGTCCAAAGAAGATATACAAATGGCAAAAAACATATGAAAAGATATTCAACATTACTGTTAGGGAAACATATCAAAATCACAATGAGATAATCTTTCACACCTATATTAAATTGGTTGTAAAAAAAAAAAAAAAAAACCCAATACCTTTAGAAAATGACAAGTTTGGCCAGGCACGGTGGCTCATGCCTGTAAGTTTCAGCCTATGAAGCGGCCGGGGCCAGGGATCGCGGTTCGAGTAGGGAAACATATCAAAACCACAATGAGATAATCTTTCACACCTATATTAAATGGGTTGTAAAAAAAAAACAAAAACCCAATACCTTTAGGAAATGACAAGTTTGGCCGGGCATGGTGGCTTGTGCCTGTAAGCTTCAGTCTATGAAGCGGCAGGGGCTAGGATCGCAGTTCGAGTCCCACCTGGGGCCCGTAACGAGATCTAGTTCCAAAAAAAAAATAGCTGGGCGTGGTGGTACGTGCCTGTAATCCCAGCTACCTGGGAAGCTGAGCTGGGGATTGCTTGAGTCTGTGGTACCCTGGGCAATGAGAGCCTGTGGTTCCATGGGCAAAAATAGCGAGACCTAGTCTCAAAAAAAAAAAAAAAAAAGAAAATGACAAGTTTGTTTTGTTTTGTTTTAGAAACTATTGCCCAAGGTTGTCTTAAACCTGTGAACTCAAGTGAATCCTAGCCTCAGCCTCCCAGGTAGCTGGGATTACAGGCACGCACCACCAAGCCCAGATGAAAATGACAAGTTTCGAAGAAATATGGAGAAGTCAACCTTTACACAGTAGAAATGCAAAACTGCTGTATGTCACTATGGAAAAGTCAGGAAGTTCCTCAAAAAGTTACAGTTGTAAGATACGCAATTCTAGGTACATACTCCAGAAAACTGAAAATACGTATATTTATAAGAGCTATACATAAACATTTATAGCAGCATTATTCAATAGATGGAAAGTGAAAATAACTCAAGTGTCCAATAATAGATGAATGGATACATAACATGTGGAAATAACCATATAATGGATAGTTCAGCCATCAAAAGGAATAAAGGACTGATACATGCTACCACACGATGGCCCTTGAAAATATGCTTAGTGAAAGAAGCCAGACACCAAAAAAATCATATATTGCAAGGTTCCATTTTTATGAAATGCTCAGAATAAGCAAATCCAGATATAGAAAGTAGTAAATGGTTACAAGGAAGACCTGATTCTTGAAGAGTCATGATGTTGCCCAACTTTCTTGTCTTATCCCCTAAATCAGCTCCCTCAAGATACACACTCTTTACTTGATAAAAATATACCACATTCAGACAATTGGAAGCACCAGCCTGAGACCATCTAGTACCATTCCTGAAGCTGGAGAGTGAAAAGAATTCCTTCTTACGTGATGTTAAAAGTGAGACTAAAGAAGGACTTGATGGGCAGAATTAAGCGGAGAAGAGTTAAAGAAATTAGGAGAGTGGGTATTAACTTTCAAACAAGTTAACATCAGGAGTTCAGGTGAGAAAAGAACTCTATATTCATGACTGTCAATATAAGTTCTATCTACCCACACCTCCCCAGGCCTTGCTAAAACCTCTGCCTCATATTAAGACCACGCTGAACGGAAAGAGATAACCTATAAAACGTAAAGGAGAACACAGAAGCCCTGGTGCTGACATTACCCTTAATCCCATCATGGGGTACTGAAGCTATCTATACTGAATGAGCAGGGAAAATGGAAACAACCATGTGATCGCCTATGTTGTAAAAAAAAAAAAAAACCAACAAACCAGAACTCCAGAGTTACGAGAAGAGGCTTCATACCTCGATTTTTTTTTTAAAGAAATTTTATTAACTTATGTTTCTCCAGTTGAAAAAGAAGAAATGGCATTTCAGAAAATGAAAACCTGCAGATTAGCAAAACTAATTAGAAAATTGTTAGCTGAGCAGAGATTAAAAAGGTAGGCGGTCACCCCCTGTATCATCCACCAACTTTCTTACCTCATTGTTCATGTAATGTAGGTCAAGAGGCTGCCCAAATACAGCTGTCACCTTGTGCTCCACATCTTCATACCTCACAGGCCGGCTGAATGCTATAATTCTGAAAAGGAACAGGCCGCTGAGTTGTTTGTTTCAAATGACTGGTTTAAAAAGCTACAGTCTCTAATAAAATCTTTCTTTTATTTTCAAAACAGGGTTCCATTTTCCTCTTTCACAAATTTTTCACAAACTTTGTCTTTCTCTCTAGTGTTTCTATTTTTCTCTTACCTACCTTCACTCTTTTTGAGCATTTCTCAGCAACCCACAAGCATTACTCAATCCAAATCATGCTTTCACCACTTCAGTTTGGATCTTTCTGTCAATGACAGTATCAAAGCAGGCTACCTGGATTTAAAAACTATGTTCTAAATAATCTCACTAGGAAGAAAAATTGGCGATTGGAGCAGCAGCCCTGAAAACATGGTATTCTCCCATAAATAATTCCAGGACTTGAAAGATCTATCCATTGTTCATTTTTTGAGATAACACAGGAATCTCAATACCGATTATTCTCAGAGCTAAGAGTAACTAGAATTTCTCTCTAGTTGGTTATACACCTGATCAGTTTTCTTAAGCAGTGATATATGTCACTGGTTGTAGTAGTGTTGTTACGGATGCTTTTCCAGACTCATTAGGTCTGTTCGAAGAACAACTTCTATAAATTAAGGGTAAGAAACATGTCCAAAGAGGTGCTAAAATGATTTGTTATAAAGTAACCCAACAAAATTTAAAAATCAGTAAAGATGAAACAAGATTGGCAAAATGATAATAGTGTTGAAGGTGGGTGACAGAGCCATAAAGGTTCAATATGATATTCTCTCCCAATAAAGTCTCAGTGAATGTTTGGGGGGGGAACTATATGACACTGCTGAGAGTCAACAATGTTTGCATCAAAGTGATAACTTCCTATGGATCAATCCAATGCACCGAGACTTAAAATAATTACAAAAGTAAGCAAAGAGATAAATAGAAGAGACAATCACACAGACATGCACATATACAATCTACATATATACAGAAGAATGTACAGGATCAAAAAATAATGAAGTAGGGAAAATTTTTACTAAATATGACATGAAATATAAAAGACAAAAGGAAGAAGACAGACTTGACAACAAAAATCTAAGCTTCTGTTTTTTGGGTTTTTTTTTAGTATATGTGCTGCCAAAGCACAAAAATCTAAGCTTCTGATGGGAGATAAACCATCAAAAAAGTTTTAGAATATATACATATATATACATATATACTTGGAGAAAATGCTTGTAAAAATCAATGAGAAAGAAAACAATACAACAGAAAAGGCTATGAGGGGGCAATTAGCAGAAGAGCTACGAATGGCTAAGAAGTGCATGAAAACCTGCTTGGTTTAAAGGGGGAAATGCATATCAAAACCTCCTTCATCTCCTTCTCTGCCTGGGCTGCACAAAATCTGCAGGAGTAGCAACACATGGCCCTGCAGCCGCTAGAGTTCTTGCGCTTGTCCATGCTCAGTGCCAGAAGAGTGTAGTTCTTTCATATATCCCTGCACCCAAAGCAGACCAAAAGTCATACCAAGATCAGAAACCAGGACCAACAGATTTGGTAAGATCCAAGTTGCTGCCATCACACTGAATACAGGCACTGTCAGGTCAATGTACCAGCAGAGGGTCTCACACCCTAGACAACCACCCCACCAATATCCGGAAATGCAGGTTCTCAGAGGGAAGGTGAGCCTAATCTACAGTCGTCCTCTTTTGCCCTCCTGGGCAAGAGAGGAGAAATGGACCCCGCTCTTTCAAAGCAAAGGAAAAGTCTAGCCCACCAGAATGCATGCCTTGCATAGATGTGTGGGAAAAATCATCATTTCTTTCCTCTTTTCTGCAGTTTTTAATTCTACACGGCCCCACAATGTTTACACAGACACTGTCCATTATTTCCCCTAAAAAATTAAAGAAAGCCTAAGACAACATTCAACAAAATCTTAAGATATGAAATACATGAAACCAGAGTTGTCTGGTCCAGAGCAACTTGATTTCCCTACACCAATCCTATAAAGTCCTCAGTTCCGCACATAGTACACAAACAGTGAAATGCCACGAATCCTGAAAACAGCTCCATAAAAAGAGAATGCACAGTTTTCAAAACCATGATACCAGTTTTCTGCTGCTCGGGGTTTCAAAAGGCCATTCCTGCCTGACCACCTTAAATATTTGTGGTTTCTTCTGGCAGCTCCTCTGAAACTAAACACATACACTTTCTCTGTAAGTCCGCTCACTGTAACTGCATACCACTTTGGGAACAGGAATTCAGGAAAGCGTGACTGCATAATTAGGCTCCAACACAATTGGGCTTTTGATTTCATATCTACTGAAAACTGTCTGCTGCTCCGAGTTTGGCCATCCCTCCAAAACCCAGTCAGGTCAGAAGTGTGAGAAACAGCAACAATGAAGTGACAATTTCAAGTCCTTGTTCCTGGAGGACACAGGACAAGCAGCAAGGGACAGAGCTTAGAAGACCTTTCTCTGTCCAAGTCCAGCACAGCCCTAGAGTTCACAGGCGGCAGCAGGCCCTGCTCCGCAATGATTGGGCCAGGCAGGCTCTGATAACCTTGTAGGACTGTGAATTTATCTTTTTAAGAGGAGGCAGCACTATAGACCTCATCTGGAGTTAGCTTCAAAGTAGACTGAAGGATGCCAGGAAAACAGAACTACCAGTCCTAAAAATGCTTGAAAGTAACTAGTGTTGTGCAGGGGGACTCACACAATGAAAGGACCTTATCCTCGTGGGTATGCTCCAAGCAAGGGGAAAGGAAAGATTGGGAGGGGAATGGGAAACAGACATTGAAAGGTACACTAAGCACATATGTGCCACACGCACGCACACACACAGAGTCCCAAATATCCCATGACCAGCATTCTGTATGCTTTGTCAAGGTTTTTCCCCTAAATAACTAGAGAAAGTAACTGCAGTCAAATTTTTCTCTATTGAAAAAAAACCTCCTACCTTGACCTCCTATAAACAAACGAAACCACCAAAAATTTCCCATTATGGCCAGTCAACCCCATTTCCCAGCCACTGACCCCACAGTTTCCCTCCAGGGAAACTGGCTCTGTGTTTTCTGAGAACTGTGGCACACATAGACACATGCACCAACAAGAAGGCTGACTTACCGTCTCTCCCCGTTGTGCTCAAACTTGATTCTGACGTCACTCTGCCAAAGAAATGATAGACAGGTTAGAAGGTTCAGCAGGTGTTACTCCTGCCCTTCCCAGGTAACATATCAGGTGAGCTTCAGGCAGTCCTTCAACATTAGGCAAACATCCCTAATGGCACCTGTGCCAACTGCTCTATCCAACAGACATTCCTTGCCAATGAGTTGTAGCCTTCCAGTTCCAGCCTGAGGCAACACAGCTCTGGACACCAGATCCCTATATGACTGTCCTAGCTCAGTTTCTGTGCTCCCACACATCTCTTCTAAGTTCATACATTTTCAACTTTTACAACTGGTTCTGGGGTTTCTCCCACCGCATTACCTCTTGGCCAGGATATCTTTCTTCTCTGCTGTGACTGAACAGAAAAGGAAATCTTGGAAGTGACACTTCTGAGTTACATGGCTTTGGGGGAGTTATTTTTCTTCTAGTAATCTCAGTTTTCCATCTACAGAGTGGGGCTAAACACCTAATCTGCAGAGTTGTCATGAGACTAAACGAAATAAATGATTGCTGTTGTCACTACTGATTTACAGGATGTTCTCAAGACTACTCCCAGTGGGGAAAAAGTGAGCCTCAGGACAAATTACCTTATAACCACCCCCAGTTTTATCCTGAATGACCATTATGGGTAGTTGATAAGCTCCAGAAGGACAGAGACATGTCTGCCTTGTTTATGTACCCCCAGTGACAAGCAAAGGGAATGGTTAATGATATGTGTTGAAAGGATTAAGTAACTGAGGACAGAGTTGAGTGTAAAACAAATAAGAGGAAACAAAATCACTAAAATGGAACAAATCAAGGTTGAAGATATGATAAAGCGTAAATATCTTTCATTAAAAGAGGAGTTAAAAACAACAGTAAGAGGGAAAAGATACAATATAAGAACATGTATGGAAGAAAACAAATAATAAGCCAGGTGTGGTGGCAGTTACCTGGGAGGCTGAGGCTGGGGATCACTTGAGTCCACGGGTTTGAGACAACCCTGGGCAACATAGTGAGACCTAGTCTCTCTTTTTTTTAAATTTTTTTTTGAGACTAGGTCTCGCTATTTTTGCCCATGGAACCGCAGGCTCTTATTGCTCGGGGTACCACGGACTCAAGCAATCCCCAGCCTCAGCTTCCCAGGTAGCTGGGATTACAGGCATGCGCCACCATGCCCAGCTATTTTTTTGGAACTAGGTCTCACTATGGGCCCCAGGTGGGACTCGAACTGCGATCCCTAGCCCCTGTCGCTTCCTAGGCTGAAGCTTACAGGTACGAGCCACCGTGCCCGGCCGAGACCTAGTCTCTTAAAAATAAAAAAAAGAAGAAAGATAAAACAAATAATAGAGGTGGAGGAAAGAATTTACAGTCAGTGAATGAAAATTATAGTGAGAAACAAAGGAATACACTGTGCTTTGGAAGGAAGAAGCTTTCCAGAGTATATGAAGAAAAGGAATACAGAGTAGAGAAGATGACAGAAAAGGTAGAAAGTCTGCAAGGCAGTGTGTGTAAAGGACTTCTTTTTGTCAAGAGGTTTGGGGATTAGGATTCTCTTGCAGTCAAATGAACTAGATGGGTGGGTCTAAGTTACACGCTAAAATTTGTAGACCCACAAAAAACATTTCTGTTTGAATAGAGAACATCTATTATTATTTGCCATATATGAATTTATACTGAGAAAATTTAAATTCATTTTTTCATTTTAAAATAACTTAAAAACATTACAAGCTAACAAGTATATTTTGTAAAATATAGAGTTTTTTAAGTTTAGTGAAAGAATGCAAATATCTCTAATGTACATCTTAACAGGAGACAGCTGGATTCTCATGCCAGCTTCTGCTTTCAATCTCTTGTGATAACACATATCATGTAGCCTCTGGAAAACTCCACTGTACGTTCTTAAAAGAATGAGGGTGAAAGGGGCAAGTAACATCTTATTAATATTATAAAAATAGTTTTGACCTTACGGAACCCCATTAAAGATTTTGGGAACTTCTAGGGGCCTCTAGATCACACCTTAAAAAGCACTGCAGTAAAAAAAAAAAATATCATCCTTCAGCCCATTATTTTAAAGACAAGGAAACTGGGGTTTAAATAGTTTAGCGTCCCTGAAAAGTTCACTCACTAAATGGTGGAGAGTAAGGTCCCCAGAGGACATGGCCTACAATGTGAGAAACACTTCCAAGTACAGCCCCGTAACATCACCTCACCCTTTAAATCAATAGCTAAGACGCACTGCATATTGACTGGGTAGGAAGCCTTGTTCTAAGCACATCTATGGAGCTAATCCTACTCACAGGTATAATCCCCATCTTACAGAAGAAACTGAGTTACAGTGAGATTAAATAAACTTCCTCAAGGTCACTATGCTTGTAAAAGAGCTGAGATCTGATGCCTGGAAGCCCAGCTCTTAACTACCAAGCTCTGCTACAACTCAAGTGTCACACAGCCAAAGGAGACTTATTTTACTCACAGACGTAGGGCTCTGATGGGGGCACTTAAAGAAGTAAACTACAAAAGGATCTTTTGTGATCTTCTTTCTTGGAACTCATGGAGGAGATGGAAACCTCTGTATGTGGAGTAATGATGGAGGCAGAACTGAGAAACGGGGACAAATCAAGCAGTGAGCTATGGGGCCTGGGAACCAGGAGGGCAGCCATGGACTGAAGCTGTGAGTGGATGGGGGTGGAGGAAACAGGACAGCCAGGCAGTGTACCTCATCTGATCTGCATTTTAAGGGGGAAATGTGTATGAGAAGAGCTGTGGAACAGTGCTTCTGAGGAAGTTATCAAATGGATTCAGGTTTAAATGAAGCAGCTTATCACTATCTTCTTTTTCTCCTACCCTAAGTGCTAAGCAGGTACCAGAGTAAAGGTCCTCCAAAGCACAGTGCGCCCTGAACACGCTGACAGGCCACATGCAGCCTCTACTTCCTGAACTCCCTGAGAGCACAGCTGGCTCAGGAATAGCACAAGAGCTCACCAGTGTGCAGTGCTGTCTGGTCCTGCAATGGGAGACCACGTTTTTTCACCTCCCCTGCTCACACGCCGGCACTCTCTGCTGTAGCTTTCATTATTGTACTTTTTATTAAGTTCCAGAGCAGAGTGGAGTGTCCATGTACTCTTCTCCTTTCCCACAGCACATTTCCCCCCATTAGTAATACCATATATTAGCATGAAACAAGGTTTTGTAATAATAGCCAATACTGATATTAATTTAAATTCACAGTTTATTCAGATTTCCTTAAACTTTTTATTAAAACTTTGGTAGACTTTTTAAACCTAACTTGTTGCAGTAAAACAACAACACAACAAAAAACAAAACAAAACAAACACAAAAATCACCTAATAGTTTTTTTCAGAGACTAGGTCTCACTATGTTGCCTAGGGTTGTCTTGAACCCATGGACTCAAGTGATCTCTAGTCTCAGCTCCCAGTAGCTGGGAAAAGTTTTCAATTAGCAATAATCGCACCTCGGATAAACCTCATTGGCTACGACACTGCCACTGCGCAAAGCTCCCAGTAGCTGGGATTATAGGCAAGCGCCACCACGCCCGGCAGCTCTCACTCTTAAATAGGGATATTCTATTTACAAGGTCCTTTGTGGACTGAAGAAACTAAATTTATTTCATGATGTGTCATAACCTGAGCACTATTTGATGTGAATTTACTCAGAAAAGGAATTAAACTTTTGCCCCAAATCATATATCACTCCTGCTTGAGACTAACCGAGCCTGTGATTAGTAAACCATGTAAACAAAGATGCCTGGCACTCTGAATCCCTTCTCTTATGTGGTGACATCCTTTCCAGAGCAGGAAGCAGGCCTATGACTGGTTTCCATGTACCACATGGTGCATCCAAATCTGCCAAGTTCCTAAATCTGAGTCTCCCCTGTCAGGCTGACGAGACCGAGCCATGAATAAGTAAAGTTCAGATTAAGATAATCTGATTCAATTCCTTTCTGCTAGGCATCCTCCTTCCCTGTCGGAGGAATCTCACACTGAAGGACAAGACCTCTTCCATGAGGTTTTCCTCCCCCTGCCTCTTGGGACTCCATCACAGCCAAGGGAACCTGCCACCTCTCCAACCACATCTGCTTCTTTACTGTTTCCTTTTCTTCAAGTCTTCTCCCACCCTCCCTCCCCCAATATACTTGTACTTCTAGCCTCTGGGTTTCTCCCCCTCTCCTCACATCTCTGCAGGGGGAGTAAAAAAATAAGGCACCCTCTAAATAAAAGACGCTCATATCTCTACATCCAGCTCCAATTTCTGAATCAAAATGTCATCTGTTCACCATGTATTTGAAGCAGATAAGTAGTTATTAAGAATGTAGCATCAGAATGTAGTTTCAAATCCTGGCTCTCCAACTTTCCAGTTATGTAACCTTGGCCTTGTTATTTAACCTCTTCACGACTCAGTTTTGTGTTTATAAAGTAAGAACAGTGATAGTACCTATCTCATGCAGTTATCAAAGAATTAAATGAAATAACTGATAAACTGAATGATATGAAATCCTGACACATAAGTGCTCAGTAAATGGTAATAAAGGTTCATAACCTTTGGCTAAAAGGCCTTGGGGCGAGCGTCTCCAGGTGTGTTTTTGGATTTAGAGAGGGCATGTGTAATGCTCTCTGTGCTATGTGGTGACAGGGCAGGGTGCATGGAGGATCACCCTATGGTCAAAGCAGAACCCACAGGCGTTTACATGCTCTTCTGCATTGTTCAGCCTCTCCAGAGTTCATTTAGGGGCGTTTTGACTCGTTCTGAACATTCTCTGCGAAAAGAACAGAGTTCTCTTTTCACACTTCTCTCTGGCAGCCACTGGAAGTCAGTGGAGACCCTTCACTAGGGGTCTGTGGAGAACACTTCCCTTCCCTTCCTCATACTGGACTTCATGAGTTAAGTCACCAAGATTTGGGGTCTAACTGTTAATACAACTCAGCTATTTTCTGTAGTAAAAGCATGAACATTTACACTAAGAAGAATACAAAAGACTATAATTACTCCTGTGTCAGCTCAAGCCAAATGAGTTTGCTGCAAATTTACAAAAACAAAAAACCTTTCATTTCACAACACTCTTGGGTTTCAGCATTGCAGATAAGAGATATGAACCTAAAAAAAAAAAAAAAAATCACATACGCTCACAATCTTTTTCAATGTAATCTTCCACTCAATGTAGCCAAACCTTTCACATGTACTACCCTCCTAAACTAGTCTCCCTTCTCAGTGTTGCTGTTGCTAATGTGGGGACCACTCTGTCTAGGCTATACAAGTATACACCTCTGGCTCCTGCTTGGTTCTTTCTTTCCTTTCCCATTCTCACCCCAAACAAGCTCCAGTTTGCCCTTTAAATGCCTTCAGCCTAAGTCTCTTGCTTCCTGTTCTCCCATCAGCACTCTATGGAGCCCATCTCCTCATCCCTGGAGTCCTAGCGCAGCCTGTGTGCTTCTCAGCTACCCCCTCCCCACAACACATTCTATATTCCCCTACAGTTAAACACACCGTAATCATCACTTTCACCATGCCCCTTCCTTGTCCAGAAGGCAGTCAGTGACATCCATGATCTAAGGAATAAAGTCTGAAGTTCTCAGCTGTTAATCACTTTGCCTAGCTATCTCACACTAGTCTCAACAGAACTCTCCTTTCCAGACAGATCAATTGCTGAAATATGCTATTTCGTTACTTCCCCTAGGCGCTTGATGTTTCCTACCTAAGCTTCTATATATCCTTTACAGCCTAGTTCACCTAGGCTAGTTCAGCCTAGCCACCTCCTCCAGAAATGACTCCATAATTCCTTTAACCCAAGTTCCTCTTTCACTTTCCTGGCCTTCAATAGCACTATCTGTACCATATATTTAGGCATAGTTACAGGCTACCCTAGTTTTTGCTTTTCATGTATTTCCCATTTCCCAATAAGACTGACTGATTCCTAGAGCACAGGGACATAATGTATTTCTCTTATATGTCTATGAAACTTAGATCTATAAATGAAGAGGTATCACAGCTGCTGTAAAAAAATCCAGGTCTGGGCAATTTTAAACTCCCAGTCTGCCACAATCTAAGAGAAGAAATAGTCAAAGTCATGCCTGGGAGAGGGACAATTAAGGCCTCCAGGTTTGAGAAACTGGGTCTGCAAATTCAGTAGGGACAGCAGGAGTAACCAATGGTGACATCTAATTTAAACAGAAATGACCTTCTCAAAGTCTGAACTCAACAAGGGATGAATATATAACCCAAGAGGGCTCCCAAAAAAAAAAAAAATCTGAGTATATATTAAACAAAGGTTTATCCCTGGCACCTGCTCTAATTCTGTCTGTATTCCTTTTTCCCACATGTTATACACCTTAGATGGCTCCTACATCTTTGGCACTGGGGTCCTTATTTTGCCCAAAATAATAAATAAATGAAAAATAAAAGGGTAACAAATAATTTTGTGTGACTTGGGAAATTCCTAAGCATTCAGTGAAAGAGATATTGATAAAGCAACCTTCTTACAAAATGGTAAGCTAGGCTTGTGTTTGCTTCATGTTTGTTTTTTTTTTTTTTTGGAGACTAGGTCTCGCTATTTTTGCCCGTGGAACCGCAGGCTCTTGTTGCCCAGAGTACCACAGACTCAAGCAATCCCCAGCCTCAGCTTCCCAGGTAGCTGGGATTACAGGCACGCGCCACCACGCCCAGTTGTTTTTTTGGAACTAGGTCTCGCTACGGGCCCCAGGCGGAACTCGAACCACGATCCCTGGTCCCTGCCGCTTCATAGGCTGAAGCTTACAGGCACGAGCCACCATGCCAGGCTCATGTTTTATTTTCAAACCAGTTAACCTACGTTACCAATAACCCTTGAAGGAGAAAGGAAGCCCTGAAGAGGCAGATCTATCACAGTGTAAACAAAAGGTAAACGACTCAATCAAGGACCGTGCTGGAGGAGTAGCTCTTAGAACCCAAACCTTCTCTTCCGGAACTGAGGGTTGAGAGCCCTACCCTGCTTTTGCTTTATACTGGAAAAGCATTTCTTCCCTCTGAAGCAATATTGTGACCACCTAGAAGGGCAGACCGAGATTCTGGGTTCTTTTAAAGTCTCTACCTACCATTTTGAGGAGATTCAAGGGAAAGAGAAACTTGTGGAAGTGAGGATTCTTTGTCTTCCTGCATCAGGATTTTCAGCAATTAAATTAGCTTCATTTTGCAAAAGACCATCAGACTAACAGTAATGACAATGCAAGAACAGTAGAACACCTGATCCCTTCCAGTTCTATGACATTCTGCACAGTTCACGTTTGTTTGTTTGTTTTTAACTAGAGTTCAGATACCTACAATGCCAGAACCTAAGTGATACAATCATCACTGCTTTAAATTGGTACATTTTATAAGGGACAAAGTAGTTTACATTTGTTCCAGATCTTGAACCTTTAAAAGGCAGACACAACTGATAATATTATCGTTGCAGTTTAGATGGCAAAAGTGAGTCTTAAAAGTGGCTCATGCCTGTAAGCTTCAGTCTATGAAGCTAGGGATCGCAGTTTGAGTCCTGCCTGGAGCCCATAGCGAGACCTAGTTCAAAAAAAATAGCTGGGCGTGGTGGCGTGCACCTGTAATCCCAGCTACCTGGGAAGCTGAGGCTGGGGATTGCTTGAGTCTGCGGTACCCCAGGCAACAAGAGCCTGTGGTTCCATGGGCAAAAAATAGCGAGACCTAGTCTCAAAAAAAAAAAGTTATTAGACTAACAATCCAAACGTCCCAAAATAGATGAATGGATGAAAAAGATGTGGTATACATACAACAATGGAATATTACAAAATGACAAATTTGATGATTTTTTGGTAACATGGATGTACCTAGAAGAAATCATACAAACAAGAAACAAGTCAAAAGAACAAAACAGAAACCAAATGGTTTCACTAATATCTGGACAATTAAATGAAAGTACACAACAGGGAGGGAGGGATCAGCTGGAGAGGCCAGGGAGGGGAGGAGGTGGGTGACCCCCCAGGGATTACAATGATATGAAATATATATATGTGTGTGTGTGTATATATATATATATATAAAATTTATTAAAAAAAAGTTGTTAGGCTTACACTTGGAAAAAACAAAAACCAGAAACAAAACCACTTCTGTTACCAGGAGTCAGAAGATCTGGTTTTACTTGCCAGCTATACCTAATACCTATATGAAATATTTTGTAAACTTTAAAGTATTCCACACAGCTGACAGCAGCTGTTATTCATTGTTGTTGTGAAAAGCTCTTTATAAATCATAAAATCCCATATTAATTAATTATTAAAAACTCAGTAACCCCTACTAAGCTCCAAATCCCACAGGGAACTAGCAGTCTTTGGTAAAGCAACGTGTATTGATGATTACTAAGGAGATGTTATACAAAATGGCCAGTAAAGCTATGCATTCTCTCAGCTACTCCTAGAGAGTACCCTACATCGAAGTCAGCTTCAACCAGAGTATAGACCTCCAGGGACCTAATGTACAGGAGGGAGACTATAGAGACCACAGATATCACCTCTTAGCTCACAATAGAGTACTTCACCACTCATATACTTCCATAGCTACTCTCAAAAGCATTCTCTTTTTCAATTAGTCACCTAGCTTGTTTACTTAGGGAAGAGGATGTCTAAAGACCTGCCAAGCAGAATATTAAGTTTTCCAATTCATCCAGGCCTCAGCCCCCAAATGATTCTATGAATCCAAAGCTCCTCTGGCTTTCCTTGCTGTGCCAAGTTTGAGTCCCAGGAGGCAAAGCCAACCTCAGCTCCATCTTGCAGTCAGCACTGCCATTCTCATACTGAAGTGCTAGCAGCATCATCCCCCCTGAATAAACAGTCTTTCCTCCAGGCCAAAATACTTGATTACTTTCAACTAGGACTGCAATTTGAATCTTCAGCCCAATTTGACATCTACTAGCCATTTAAATTAGGTTTTGATCTTTTATTTCTCCCTCCTAAGCATCGATCTTCTGGTGGAAGCGATGGTAACAGAGAAAATGAATTAATCCTATCCTAAGTTCACGTGAACAGAAATAAGAGTCCTAAGAAATGTATACACACTCTGCATATGTCAGTTATTACAGTAACAGATCATTAGCATCTGCAGACCCAGGCTGAGCAGCCACCTCTTTGTTATACCCCCACCCCACCTTAACCCCATCCTTCCTGGAAATGCAGCTACTGAGACTTGTCCCCTCTTTCTGCTCTCAGGCTTTTGTTGAAGAATATTTTTGCTCACCTGAAGCTGAACATCTGCTGGCTTTCCAGGAGAGACCATTCTAAACTTCAACTTTACTAAAGGGAAAGCTACCTTGATATTTTCACTGCCCTTCACCCAATATTAACATAAAACTTTTAGCTTCACTTTCTAAACAGCTATACTAACTCCACAGTTTGACAATCCCCCCAGATCTCTCTACCCCTAGAACAGAGTCTTAGAAAAGATTCCCTTATCATATTATGTAGAAACTCACAACCTGTGTGGAAGAACATATATACCAATGAATCACTGAACATCTCTAACCATGTACTTAGTATCTTACCCAACAAACCAATACTTCCTTAAGTGGAATAATAGAATTATGCTGTCTGACACAATAACCATAAATTCCATGTGACTATTTAAATTTCAATGAGTTAAAATTAAATACAATTTACAAACCAGTTTCTCAGTAGCCACCTTTGACTAGTAGCTACCACACTGAGCAGCATAGTGAGAGACCATTTCTATCATCACAGAAGGTTTACTAAAATGCACTGATAGAGGCTATTTATGAATATATTGCTTTGAGAAACTGTAACTAGAAGTACAGTACCCAGGTAACTAGCAATCAGGCCCCCTATAAATCCACTAAAATGACTTATATAGGAAACAAACACCACAGTCTTCCAGAACTAGCATCAGATTTAAAAGCACATTTTAGCTTTAACAGGTAATTTGGTTCCTTACCAAAAATTTCTTTTTCTCATTGGCCCTTGCATATGAGCTTGTTGTTACTGTGGGGTTGTTCAGAAGGGCTGGGCTGCTGCTGTTGTGTTTTTTCTTTAAAAACAAAAAACTGAGGTTAATACTTTATATCCTCCATACAACAGAAAAAGTCTGATGATATTCAACTAAAATGTGGGTCCAAAAAGATTATTCCCTCATCAGAAGTCAAGCCTTTCCACAGTCTTCTATTTTCATTACTATTAGCTTCACTCCACTAACATAGTAGTAGGCACAGAAAAAGAATAGGGCTTTTCCTATAATAGTTTTCAGGCTCTGAGCAGAAGGATTCCTATAAAGGAAGCCCCCTTCAAGGAATAACCAAGGACCAATCTATCCCTCCTCCTCTTTCCAGTCTGGTTCCTTTGGGCCTTTCAACTCAAGAAAGTATCCCCTTTTCACCCACCAGCTGACATCTAAGTTACTAGTGCAGCCAGGAGAAAGATCAGCTGCTGGAGCAGCATTAGCAGGCACACTACACATAGGAAAACCGGAAGGAAAGTGAGGTCATAGGCTCAAGTCTGGGGGAGGGGACTCACTTCTGGTAAAATACTCCTTCCCAATGCACTTTGAATACAAATGAGTTACATCAAGGGAGAACCTGCACAATTAGAATCATATATAAAAATAGTACAATAATGGGCCTTATTCTGATATTCCCCCAGTTCTGTTAAGTAACCACAAAAATAAAAGTAGCTTTCTAAACTAACCCTTCTGTTACAAAATGAAACAAAAGGCCTCAGGACCCCAAGTTTTCCTGAAAGCAGGAAATATTTTGGGAAGCTATAGCTAACATAACTCAGACAGAAAATGCTCTATGGCTTTATACTTTCTCTAGGAACCAAAGCACTTCTGAAGAGGAAAGAGGAAAGAGGAGCTTAGCTGATAATGAGGACAATCATAGGACAATGTCATCAACACATTTTCATCACAGACATCCAGTATGGCAGAATTACCCACTAACAAGGAAAATTTCCCATCATCGCTCTATGCAGGTCACCAAGGAACAGTGATGTAAATGAAGCTAGAGGTGTGATTCTTAACAGTAGACAAGTTTAAATGTTAACAAAAGTGCGACACATTTACCTAAGACCCACTAGCAATAAAATAGGCTCTCTAGATGACTAACAGGAAACAAATGGTAACAAAATCATTCATCCTTACCTTTCGAACACTACGTAACATTTTAATAAATTTCCCTTCTTAATTATATTTTACATAAATCAATGCTAAATTTAATTAATTTGTTCTAAGGTCTCACTATTTTTTTTTTTTTTTTGAGACTAGGTCTCGCTATTTTTGCCCGTGGAACCACAGGCTCACGTTGCCTGTGGTACCACGTACTCAAGCAATCCCCAGCCTCAGCTTCCCAGGTAGCTGGGATTAAAGGCGTGTACCACCAAGCCCAGCTATTTTTTTGGACCGAGGTCTCAGTATGTTGCCCCAAGTGGGGACTTGAACCGCAATCCCTGATCCCCATCTCAGCTTCCTAGGCTGTCGCTTACAGGCATGCGCCACCATGCCCAGCAAGAACTTAAAACCTTTTGAGTTAGGGATCATTGATCTGGATAAAACACATGAAAGGTCAGATAGACTCAGCTTTGGGACGTCAGGTTATGATCCACACCTAGCTGGTATATATCACTTAGGATCACTTAACACTGTGACATGAAAGGGCCAATAGCATTAAAATCTGATACAAGAAAAATTCTTGGCTTCTCAGATTTACCACTTGAAAACCCCTTGCCCAACAAACTTAATCTGTCAGCAAGGGCCAAACATACCTGCCTACTTGGGTGACCTGTGTCCTTGTTCTTCATGGTCTCATACCCAGACACTCGGGGACGTCGGCTCATCTGGAGGGCCACCAGATCCTTCATGATCGAGTTCAATGCTTCCTGTTCGTCTGCAACGAAAGGAGCACACTGGCTAAGATATGTGAAAACAGACCAGTAAAGCATGTTCACAAATCATAGAACTCATATACAAGAGTTAAACGATTAGACCTTTTAACTATAGTCACATGCATTTGATATCTTTAAAAAACAGAGTTGTAGTCAGACTATGATAATCTGAATTTCAATGGGTTCTCAAATAGCCTTCCAACTCCATCTCTGTCAGCAATATTTACCAACTCACTGGAGGTGCAGGAGGTGCTCAAACAATTTTTCTAGTGCCAGAGCAACTCAACCAGGAAAAATAGATGCAAAGTTGGAATGAAGTACAACACAGTACAGCGTAGCAGGGTACTGAGTGAAAAGATGAATTCATGGAGAACTGATTATGGGACAGAATCAGTTCCAGACTTGCTTCTAAAACATCATGCATAAGAGAGCACACTTCACAAGATGCCAGGGAAGGACCTCAGGTAACTACTTTGTAGAGCTGTTTCATAAGCCTAGTCTTTGATGCTCCCCTCCTAATTCTTTAAAAGTTTATAGGCCTTCTGCTTTCCACAAGGGAAGACAAAGGCAGTTCTATTGTTTTTCTTCTCAAACTGACTAAGCAAACAGTGTCTGTCTGCTTTATAGGAGTTCCTTTTCATTTTCCTTTCTGAAATAGCATAGAGTATAATAGGGTTTTTATGCACATAAGACAACTAGCCAAAACCCAAAATGCATACTGGCCTAACTCATGTTTTTTAAAGTTACCCCAGGTCCTTTAAGAAATGTGGAAGTTGAATATAAGTAAATATGCTGATCTGGACAGGAACATGAGAGATGAATTGTTACACGTGCTTTGTGACAGGTGATTCACTTGGGGACTTGAGCAAGACCCCCAGAACAAAAAATAAGTAAAAACTAAAAATAAACTCCACCCAAGTAGAATGGCTGTCTTTTGCCCTTTATCATTATCCTTTGACAAAGCCTCGTACTCTGGAAAGATCATGCAGTATCTGCCTCTCCCCTATCTCTAGACCAAATGTGCTCAGATGTACCCCATACCCTCTGAGGAGGTAAAGAAGAAAGGTGAGGTTTCTACTGCTCAAAAAAAATAATTTTAGACTTAAAACTTGAGGGAAAAAACCAGAAGAGTAGCTTCCCATACACTTCAAAATATGTACAAAATACACATGAGGACTGACATAACTGCAGGTACCAAAAACTCATATAAATGGGATAACAAAAAAGAAGTGGGTCTACAGGGTGGGTCTTGTCAAAATTAAAACACACACATATCCCATCAATTATTTTATACTTTCTAGGAAATTCACCAAAGGTTCCTTAAAGAAAGGGAATGTGTGTGCTTTTTTGTTTTGTTTTTTAACCTTCAACTAAACTGTAGCATAACATCTAAAAAAATGAAAGCTGGCTTACATATATAATACATGTAGAGCTACATTTTAAATTGACAAATATAAAATTACTAAAATTTGAGTGAAATTAGTAGGTTAACTGTAACAGTACATTTGGATCAAAATAAGGACTAGGTAGGTGTTTTTGAAGGAGGATCCAGATATTCTTAACAGCAGGTTGTAGGGCATTTTCAATACCAAGGTAATCACCCTTGTAATTGAGAATTCTAGTTATCTCAATGCAGAAATGAACCAAGAGGGATGTCAATACACACAGACAGACCCAAACACAGATACACGGGCACACACACTTTCTAAGCCTAATCCACAACGAAGCAGAGAAGTAGTTTCTAATTCTGTATAAGATGATGCTATTATAAGAGCTGGTTTATCAGGTTGACAAACTCTTTTTCCAGGAAGTTAACCAATTCCTGGCATTACTTAATGGATAAACTTGTTTGGTAGTTCCAGTGCTGAAAACACCCTAGAGGACTGTCTTGGCAGTATCTCCTAGTCCAGGACAACTGACACAAGTAAGTTACTGAATCAGAGTTATAAAATCTGATTTTTTTTGTCAGAATCAAATACATTGCTTTTGTACACTGATTTTGTCAAAATCAAATACATCAGGTTTTTAAATTGATACTTCAAACTGGGGACAAGGATAAAGACAGGAAGTAAAGCAATTGACTCTTTTAGGCCTTTCTTCAAGGATTGAGATTTAAACTGAATTATCAGTATTCCCGCGCGGCATTCTTTCAAAAACAAAAAAAAATTTTTATAGCAAGTAACTTTCTTAGAGGGCAGCAATTATATGAATTGCAATTAGAAAAACCTGGGTCTAAGGAAACCTTAAACAAATCCCTTATTCTCTCTAATCCTCAATTTCCTGATCTGTAAAATGGAGATAATGAAGGTATTTTAGAGAGCAGCTGTTAGAGTTAAAAGAAAAAGAAAACTTAAAAAGTATTCCTTATGGCACCTAACACTTAGGAATGTTAAAAAAAAAAAATGCTGGATATTATTATTGTAAATGGAATAATGTCAATGGGAAAAAACTGAGGCCACTCAATCTACCCTAACAATCTCATGCCTCAATTTTTATTAATTATTAACAATACCATTTACTGAATACCTACCAAGTTTTATACATTAGCAAGTTTTGAAAAATACTGAGAAGTATTTAAACTCTAGGGGCAAAAGGATAAAGGACACATAAATATGACATCACACAAATAAAAAGAACTGAAGCGTACAGTATTCAAACCAGAATATTTAAACATACATATGTTTAAAAAAATACGAAATAAAAAAAATTTTTAAATGCAAGTAGCAAGTTGTACAGGCGATTTTGCATAATTATTAACAGAGTGACTCAGAAAAACAAGCTGTTCCAGCTATGCAGGAGAGTTTAACAAATGAACTGAGGAGAAAGGAGATAAAGCAAGTGAGGGGATGAAAAGGGGGTCAGGAACTGATTCTCCGTGAGCAGGAATCCTTATAAAGCTGGAAGAAGGGACACTGGCAAGGAAGTTTTTAAGAGGATTGAAAAAATAAAAGTGATAAAAGTGACACCACAGAAGCCAAGACCAAAGAAGATCAGGGCAAGTGTAGGCCAGATGGGTCCAACAGAGTGGCAGAGATAGATAACAGAAATTTAAAGGGGATCAAGAAGCTGGAGATGAAAATTAGTAGTAAATTTAGAAAATTAGTAGTAGAAATCAACAATTCATTTGCAAACTAGCCAGGTGAACAAGTTGGAGCAGGAGTAATAGTGTGCTATATAACCTTGAAAAGACTTCCTGAGGATGGAGGTGGTCTGACATACTTAAAAACTACCAGGAAGCAACACAGAGGAAGAAGCTAATGCTAGAGGTTAAGAATCTAGCAAGGTGAGAAACATTCATAAAAATAGGAAAAAAGGGATCTGTGAAATAAGGATTGGCATTCAGGCTTAAGAAGCAGAAGCTCTTAAGCAGTCTTAAGCAGACAGCCATCCACAACTACCCAAAGGATTTCTTTTCTCATTCCCTGACCTAAGGTATGGGGGCTGCAGGCAACACACTCCTCTCTCTTTTAACTAGAGGCAAGTTACCTCTACATTGAGCTAAGACAGCTATCTAAGAACAGGGTCTTTAAATTCTCTTAGTTAAAAACCCAGAAAAGTTTCCAGAAGAACTGTGTCCTCCAATAAGCACTGCTCTCTTGTATGATGTCTGCTGTCTGTTCACTATGACAGGAACTTTCTCTTTTCCATATGTACATACCCCCAAAGTATTAATTTAATCTTTGTTTTAACAAGTGATGTTATCGCTTCATTTTGCCAACACTCTACCCAGCTTGCAAGATCATCTGATACAGGGCTCACCAGGGAGAGCCTCAGCTTCCAAGTATCTCTGCGGCAGATTTTACAGTCTTACTCTTCATGACATTTCACATACTCTCACTGCCTCCACCCTGTCCATAACTGGGCAAACATCATTTTGAGTAAATGTGTGCAATAAGGTCCACTCCTCAATTCACGAGAAACTTCTTTTCCCTTTAAGGACATGGCTGACACTTCACTAGATCTCAAAGTCAATGCTGGTGCTAATTTTTCTGTTTCTAAACTATAACAGCACCACTGTTATCAATACTAATTGATGATTCATCAATACTAACTGATGGTTCGAAATTTAAAAATACACATTACAAACTAAGTCATTGCTTCCTGAAAATAATCACTATATTGCCACTCTATCTATCTTAGTTTAATGCTTAACAAAATTAATCTAAAAAGTCTGGAGACTATAGGATTATGCATGCTAATTCCAAGAACTATAGCAACGGTATCTCCCTCTGTCAAAAATTAAAGAGTTTGACAAAGCGCTTACAATACTTCATTGCGTTCATTTGTTTACATGTTTCTGGCTCCCCCGTATCTAACTGTAACTTCTTAAGAACAGGGTAATGTAGAAGCAGGGCTTAACACCACACCAAACACGTAAGATGCACTCAATATGTGGACAAATAAATGGATAGCTTATGTAGACAGAACAAAGAAAACTGCTCTTATACGCTATGTATTCTCTAAAGTGATGCTCAGTTGGGCAGATATTTACTTTTTACAAATATCTAGAATTTAATTTTAAAATTAAAAATTAATTAATTAAAATTAAAATCCACACCGTCATATTTTAAAATATTAGAAATCTAGTCAGGACATTACCATGTCAACTGAGTAAAGTGTAATCCAAATTTCAATCAAAAAAGTTGCAAAACTCTTCAAATTCTGCACAGATGTTCAAATTCTAGCCAAATCTAACCAAATGAGACTCGTTTAACTGTGGGCTCCCAACAACCTTGGATTCCTGGAGACACAAGCTATCCAAAAATCATGACAATTCTAACTTGAAATCAAGTTATCAAACCTGAACCACACCATCCTTGCTCCTGTGCTCAGTTCACTATAGCGACCTGTAACTTCCAACTCATTACATTTTCTAAAATAGCCCTAAATTTCAGATTGTATTTATAAAAATTTCTAATAAATACCATTGCTTAATAGCATTTGCTATTAATAACTATAATCACTAAGAGTTTGTTATAATTACTAGAACTAATAGGGAATTACTTTATGGTCCAGAAAAATCAACCAGTTAATCCCAAATATTTTTGCCATATTCTAGAACTGTTTTAATAAATATTTTATGATGTCTTAATATGCATTACACAGCAAAATCTAAAGTGAACTTTTGCAAATTTAATCACAATAATTTCAAAATTGCTTATTTCAAAAAATTCTTATAACCACATAATATCAAAGTCAAAAAAAATTTCTTCTTATTTAGAAGGGTAAGTGTAGTTTCCACTACACTTTACTGGCGCTAACAACCAATATAAAATGTGACCTATTTTATTAACAATTCAAGTTGTCAAACAGACAAGTCTGGGGCTTAGAACAGTTCAGGAAAACATGGCTATTAAGCAAAGGACTTGCAGGGCAGGGACTCAAATTAATTTTGTTCTTTCCTCACTGGCTGGAGTTTAAAAAACATAATGCAATATAAAGACCGGGCACAGTGGCTCATGGCTGTAAGCTTCAACCTATGAAGCGGCCGGGGCTAGGGATCGCGGTTCGAGTCCCACCTGGGGCCCGTAGCGAGACCTAGTTCCAAAAAAAAAAAAAAAAAATAGTAGCTGGGCGTGGTGGCATGCACCTGTAATCCCAGCTACCTGGGAAAGCTGAGGCTGAGGATTGCTGAGGTAGTCTGTGCTACCCGGGGCAACAAGAGCGCCTGCGGTTCCACGGGCAAAAATAGCGAGACCTAGTCTCAAAAACATAAATAAATAAATAAATAAATAAATAAATAAAATAAAAATAAAAAACATAATGTAATATAAAGAAATCTAAGTCTCATCAATCTCTTGAGTTAGCCGGGCACGGTGGCTCGTGCTTGTAAGCTTCCTCCTATGAAGCGGCAGGGGCTAGGGATCACGGTTCGAGTCCCACCTGGGGCCCGTAGCGAGACCTAGTTCCAAAAAAAATAGCTGGGTGTGGTGGCGCGCGCCTGTAATCCCAACTATCTGGGAAGCTGAGGCTGGGGATTGCTTGAGTCTGCGGTACCCCGGGCAACGAGAGCCTGCGGTTCCACGGGCAAAAATAGCAAGACCTAGTCTCAAAAAAAAAAAAAAAAAAAAAAATCTCTTGAGTTAATTTAGAACTACAGCAAACTAACCAACTAGGGAATCTGAATTTTCATTATAAAATGAATCTAGTATTTATTTTATGAGAGAAATTCAGGGTGTGTGTGTGTCTGCATCTAGGTTTCCTTTCTGAGCCCTATACAAAGCAAATTAAAGAGCCAGGTATCTGCAGAGAATTCACTATTAGCTCTGATTGTGTGTCAACGCTATCGACTAAAAAAGAATCAATGGTATTAGGATGAAAGGGTTGAAGAAAGCCAGGGCTGTGATTCTTAAACCAGCTTGCCTAGAAAATGTTTGTGCCCCGTTTAATATTAATAGTAGGCAAGTTAACTCACTCTCACACACACACAAACACACACACACACACTCAGTTTTTTATGTAGAACTGACAGGGGAACAATGAAAGGACAGAGATTACTGGTCCTTTTGCTTTGGGGTGCTGGACCCTATCTATACAATTCCTTTCCTCCCCATCACTGTCTCTCCATAAGCTCACACACTTTAACTTTGAAAATGTGAGAAGAAGCTGGCATCCATTTTCAATGAAACGTGCCCAGTATATAGGAGCACTTTACCTGGTTTAGCAGTCAAGAAGGGAGGGAGTGGGAGTGTCCCACAGGAGAAAGAGGAAACCATCACAAATACAGACTCACCAAACAATTCAGAGACTGAACTGAATTATCAAATTCTGTCACAAGGAAATGTTTGAAGCTTGGGGAGGACGGGACAATGTTTGTGCCCCATGTTCCCGCAAATGTGCAATAAAAACTTGTTAAATGCGTCTTCAAACACCGGTTTTACTAGGTCCCCGTTCTGCTGACTGTCACAGAAGCCTTTCCCTACAAGAGTAAGTGCTTCCGAGTATCATGCTAAGGAAACAGTAAGCCTGGCAAACCAACAAGCCCGACCATACCTCATGCTGCCTGGGGGACAGCATGGACTAGACCAAGGCACTTCCCTCAGTCAGGGTGTGAAGACCAACCACGAAAGAGCCCACCTGTGAGAGAGCACGCACTTAACTGCCCCCCAAATCTCGGACAAAAAAGGACTTGTCCTTGCAAGGCATGTTAACGTTCCTTCTTCACAGGGGCAATGAATGACGCTGCAAAGGATTCCTGGGCTGGTTTATCCCTTGGTTACTTAGAACAATACCAAATATTTTGCAAAACTTGCCACGGCCAACGGCAGTATTACAATACCGTCTCCAACGAGAGGCAAAGTGTATCGGAAAAGTTAACTGCTTGTGAGTCTCGTCCACAGCCGTCGGCTGAGTGACCAGGATGGCCGTGAACTCGGTTCCAAAGTTGCGTGCGGGAGACGCGAAAAACTTCCCTTGGATTGCACACCTCCTCGCAACAGAAACCGCAAGTATCGACAAGAGGGAAATGGTTTCCCTAGGTATGATTTTGTGCGGGGAATGAGTCCTTCCAGAGTTACGTAAGTTCAGCGATGAAAATAACGGATGCGAAGCACCACAGCGGGACGAGGACGTGAGCTACGACCCGCAGCCCCCCTCTCCGCCCCCCACCCCCAGTCCTTCCTAACCTCCC